>LQRL01084913.1:1956-13932 GCA_001703475.1 Hydroides elegans
AGGGTACATGTAGGGGAATCTATGTGCATTGGCATGGGCTGGGATTGGGAATTTGAGGGAAAGCAAGGCTGGGTTTCTAGGAGTTTATAGGCTATTTATTATGAAACAAGTTACTCTATTGGTTGAGATATTGATTTCAACGATGATTAGCGTGTGCGTTCTGCGTTCTGTGTACTGGTTGGGTTTGTTTTTTTTTAGATCAACGATTGTTTCTTAATATTAAGAGTTCATGAACTATATAATAAACAAAAATAAAACATATAAAGTAATTATTGGTTCGCACACAACAAA
Source organism: Hydroides elegans (assembly GCA_001703475.1). Classification (NCBI taxonomy): domain Eukaryota; kingdom Metazoa; phylum Annelida; class Polychaeta; order Sabellida; family Serpulidae; genus Hydroides; species Hydroides elegans. The sequence goes on from LQRL01084913.1 coordinate 2,248, forward strand.
TCAATGAAACTGTAGCCTGGATGAACATTTTAATTACCCTTTTGTATATAATTTTTATCGAATACCATTCGATTAATAAATATGTTTGTGTGATTTATATAGTTTATCCATTTGATCTTTTTATCCAGGGAGGTGGCGCTGCGGGCGGGGCGGCCAAGAAGCCCAAGGTCGAGGCCACTGACCTTGATGTCGAAACAGAGGCAAAGGCTGGCAGGGTGAGAAATATAACGGATAATTTTTCTCTCTACCTTCCTCTATCCCTCCCTGTTCTTGAACTTTCTCGATTACCGTACTTCATATCGGGGGTTTGATTTCTGTTCATATACATGTATTAATCTTGTAGACAAAAGAAATCTCATGATTCGATCTGTGTCTCCGCTACGTTCAAACGATACAAGTGTTTAGGCTGAGCCTTATATTGGAATGCATGTTTATTCGAATAGATGGTTTCTCATTGCGCCATAAGTAGCTCGAATTTAAATGCATCTTTGTTGAGTTATGCCGTGTAATGTAAGCTTCATGTATAGACCTACATATATTTGTTATTATCTTGTCATTTTTATCTTTTTTGGGTGTCAATGTTATTGCATTTATTTGCAGCTGAACAAACTGACAGTGGCCATCCTAAAAGATTGCATCAAGAAACTCAACATCACCAACGCAGGGACCAGGAAGGCGGAGCTTATCGAATCCATCAATGACTTTTTCGGCTTGTGATTTGCAGCTTAGCAATGATTGACAGCTGTTCAATTGTGATTGGCAGCTTTGATATATTAAGTCACAAGAAAGGGAAGAGAAAAGGTCAACGTTTATGGAAAGATACCGACTTCAAACGCTGTAGAAGGAAGTATGTCCATCAGTTAGGCTAAGTTTTAGATAAGAACGGATACTTTTGACTAATTGGAAGGGTTTCTTGATAGTTAAGACATATTTGTGTATCTTTAGTATTCATCTACCTGGTTTATTGAAAAGACAAGAGTTTATATATTTACGTGTATGTCTTTAGATATATTTTTTATACATTGCTGCATTTCTTCCATTTTCCAGAGATGTAGCATAAAAACATAAAAAGTGCTTGTTTTAAGCTGCTTAATCGTAACTTCATCATAAACAGTTGATTTAGTCTGAGAGGGTCTGAGACAATTACATATTGATCGATTTTTTTTTGCATTGCCTGATGATGCCAATCGCACTTATACAAATCCGGGTCAGAAAGTGTTCGATGGTTTTCGCAGTCAGAGATATGTAAACTCTGTAATTCGACAATTTCCGGTATCGGCTATGCTATTGATCGATAAGATCTCAAACAGTGCTTTTTCAAATTTAATTGATAAGACAGTTGTATAATGGTAGAGTTGTTGTTCCTGTTAAAATCAACAGTTCTTATGCGAGTTGCGTTACACAATCTGACATCTTAGAAAACCGGATTATGTGCTTGATTTATGTTGTGGCAGTGTTTAGCTTTTTTTTATGCGTAAAAAATCAAAATAGGAAATAGAAGATATTCAGGAAATAAAAACAAAGTATCAACCATTCTTTTGTTTATTTTCATGTTTTTACACAGGACCAGCTAGATATCTTGAAAACGAAACAATAATATACATGAACAACAACTTGCTGTACGGCATATAACCAAATTGCAAAATATACAATTGAAAACACACTACTACTGCACATTTATAATACTGCTGCGAAAAGTATATTACATGTGAGAGAATGAATGAAAGACAGATACTAAAAGTAGAATAAGGTACATACATGTACATGTATGCTTTTCACATTTAGCTTATCAGAGGGAAACTTATATTTGCAATATCCTTCTATGAGATTACTTAAATCGTTTATGTCATCTGATATTATATCACTCATATTCTTTATTTAGCTATAGTAACCCCTAATTGATTGAAAAAAAAGTATAACGAGATGTTAAATTTTCAAATTTACTACATAAAGTGAGATATTTGTGTTTAGAATTTCAACTAAAATGTTTATATAGTGACATTATTTAAAGAATCACAATTTTCATAAATAAAGTTGAAATTGTTTAAAATTTCTTCATGATCTAATTGCTCGTTTCTTTGTGTATTTATTTATTTATTTGGCTTTGGTTTTTAATGCATTGGCACATAGTACTGTTCGTCAATCTCGTCACACGTGACTTCCTTGGCGCCCACGAACCAGCGAGGCATGCACCAGTTGTTTCTACCGCACATGTCCATCCTGAAAAAAGCAATGAAAACCAGTCAAACTGTGTCTATTGAAATTATACTAACATGAAATATTTATAATGCGAATACACCAAATAAAAAGATATTGAAAAGTTTTATACAATCTACATGATTTAGAGTAAAGACACACGAGTTCGCCATTAGAAGTCCAAACATTTGATTTATGTCGCTAATATTGGTGTTAGACCAGAAGGATCCGAACAGTTAAGAGTATGCGGAACTCTACAAACCAATCAAGGTTTTAAACTGAGAAACATACTGATCTGTGTGATCAAAGCTAACCCTAGGATTTATATTATATTGAACCTGGGAACTGCCAATAGAAAATTTGATTGAGTTAACTTACTGACAATAGGCTTCCGGATTGCTTTTGCACGTCAGCCTAGCGGGCCACGAACAGTTGTCTTCGAAGCACGCAGGGTGGTTTCCACAAGCCAAGGCAGCTGCAATCACATTAATAATAATTTTCTTATCATTAGAATAACAAATTTAACAGGTAAAAACAGGTCTCATTTGTCATATACAAATGCATATCTTCTTTAGATACTACAAATTAACGTTTTGATCATAAAATGCACCTTGCACATTAACACGGCGTGCCATGACATAAGGTTTGCAGGTTTGCATCTTAATGTCTGATTTAGGTCTCAACTTACCTGGTAGGACCATACTCTTCTTCATGTTGAACTCCCCCTAGCTCGTCACACCCACCGACCCCCTTCCCGAACCCTTCCAACAAAAAAGAAACAATAACCTGGAAGCATCATTGTTTTCTCCATGGTGACCCCATCCATGTCCATCTTCATGTAATACTCGCCCACATCGTCCTCATTCACATCGGCGATCACAAGACTCACGTCCATCAACGGCATTTTCTCCCAGTTGCCCTCCGCGTTGGCCGCGTAGTAGCCCTCATATTTGCGCATCACTGTGAATAGGGCAAGTCAATAAACACAATATATTTGTTTATGGTATATTAATTTTACCCTCGTTAAACTAAACACTTATATATCGAATATTGCTATAACCGAACAAAGCTTAAAGTCATAGCATATATTTTCTATGTTTTCTAACTATGAACTACATCGCATAAACCAAAAATCGCTTAAATCGAAAATTTTTCACCGGTCCTCAGGTGATCGGTTTTACGATCTTATATGTATAAGTTACAGTAAAAGCGAAATTTATTTTCAGCTGCTATAAAGTTTTCATAAAGTACTTATCAGTCTCTGGATACCTTATCGAGCGCAATACATTATCTTTAAAAATACGCTTGAATGTACCCATAAAGTACGTGTTCGACTCGTGGTTCTTATTATTAATAAAACTATAATTACTGGTCGAACAATACGCACTCATTAAATATAAAACATCTACAACGTACCCATCATATACTTGTCGCCTTCATGAATGGGCTCGTCGTTGAAGAACCACTGCGGCGGCTGGCGCAAGTTGGCCGCATCTGTCGAGTTGTCGGGTGTGATACAGCGGTAGCCGAAGGCACTGCGCAGACCCGGCATGATCTTCATGCATTTCATCTCGGGCATCTCTGGGATCTCTGAAGTATGAACAAGGAAAATATGTATTTTATTTTCTTGGGGTAATATATTTAAGTGACAATGATGAATTACCTTTGTGTATTACATACAACACAAACCCTTTGCAATAGAGCCAAACGGCACTCCGAAGACCCGGCATGATCTTATTGCATTTCATCTCTGGCATCTCTATAGAATTGATAGTAACATCTATTTTATGTCTTTTGGGTAAAATGAGGAAAACTAATTAATTGCCTTTGTGTACTACATACAGCATATAAGTAGGCCCGGCATGATCTTGTTGCATTTCATCTCTAGAGTATGAATAAGGAGAATGTATTTTATGTCTCGGGGGATAAAATGAGGGATACTATTTCATTGCTTGAGTGAAATATTGTATGATAACCATAGAAATGGTACTTTGTTATGGGAGCCAAAGGCGTCAAGGAGGCTTGAAATAATCTTAATAACTTTGGGATTGAAAAAAAGAACAATCATCAACTGCTTGAGGGATTTTTTACCATAAGAAACCATTTTTTTAACAGACGCATATGAGACCCGATGTAGTCATCTATCTCCATGTTTAATTTAAAAAAAAAACATCTTCGTAGTCCAAAATTAAAAAGATAAGACTTCATTTAACACGCATATTAACCTCGGCGTTCATTTTTGCATTTCGACATTATTTTAAGTTCAACTTTCCAAAACTTAAACTTAAAATCTTTTAAAGACTAATTACCTGGCTCCTGCGTTACCACCTCTTCTTCGATGGAATTGAGATGCCGTGCATGAGAAAGACTGACCACCAACACCAATGCAACCGTAACTGTTTCGAATATCCTTGCTGTGTTTTGGAATAAAAAAAATAAAGGAACATTTTAAAACTTAATGGATTATTGCTGGATATAGCTTTTAAAATATGAATTTGTCTATGACTTTTCGAACTTCTGAAATGACTGTTTGGATTTTCTCTGATTCTATTCTTTTTTGTTTGTTTTGTTTTTAGACTGATATTTTTTTAACATGATAATAAAGTAAAAACAGCTTTAAAGAATATGTATAATAAATTGTTCGTCTAATGAGGCTTGATTTCACATAGAATATTTATCCAAATAAATTATCCACATAAAACAATTCATAAAATGATAATCTCAACTCACCCATCCTTAGCAACTTATTTCTATAAAAAATATTTTCAATATTTCAAAATTGTTGCTACATCAATAGCTTGCTGTCCTTGCTGGTTGAGAATGATTCTGATCAAACTGTGGAAATCGTCTCTATTAAATACAATCAACTGCGACAAAAATGTATCTGGCATTTATCCTAGTTTTGAGTAATTTCAGGAAGTGTACAAATGATTTCCTAAGAATTAGAGCTCGCTTTTTTTCGCACTCTCTCCGGTATCTGTTATTTTAGAGAAGTGTGAGTGGGTTCAGTGCTATGTTGCGTAGTTTTGTTATTGTTATTGAATAATGCTATTGTTTTCCGGTTAAAACATGAATTTCGTAAATAGTTCATGGTTACAAAAAGTGCATTGTTATGGCAACATGTAGTGTATGAGTCAAGGTATCAATATGCAGAGCTTCAAAAAAGTTCAAAACTTTAATAAAAAAACACTCCCAAGCGCAAGATAAGGATTCCACTAAATTTCTAATCAATATGGTACCACCTTAAACGACTGTCGCCTATTTTCAAAATAACTATATCAGAACTTTTATTAATAACTATTTCATTGCTATTCAAACTGACCCATATATAAGTCAATCGGTTTTTCTTATGGTTCAACATTAATATTATCATTAAATTGGCAATTAAACGGTATGTAAGTTGCGTATAAGGGATATGGATCAGACTGTATCAGGTACTTTGATTGTACCTATTCTAAGAATAACCTGATTCATTTGGTTCCATCTTTCCTGTGAGTCATTAATTTAAAGAGGTGTGAGAAATCATCATACGCATGGCGTTCTATTTTTGTTCCGGACTGCCGGGTTAAGATGCCAAGCCTAAGATGCGCAAGCCTCCCAAAATTTGCACTAGTGACTCCCAGATCGGATTTCGGGATTTCCTATTCGTAGAAAACAATACGTAAGCAACCTAATTGTATATATAGGGCATGTTTATATACGCAGGCTTGTGATCCGGTTGAAATAATATTCACAGTTTATTATGCTCAGTTAAAGCGACGTTGCACAGAAGCGAGATGGCGTATAGATGTCGACATAAGATAACATTCTGTTGACAATAACGAGACATCTTGATTAAACATAGAGATGGGTATACAAGTTCAACGTCATGATATTCGGAACTCTACGTCACATTTATTCACTAAATTATTGAGTCAAACTTGCGACGCCATCACCATAAATGTGTAAAATCTTTATGACACAATGCCAACCGAACATGAAGTTTTGTGCATAGGATGGCGTCTTGCCGAGTGGGTTACTTGCGCAACATTTTGAGGTGTATCTGCCAATAACAACATGAAGAAACTTCGAATGGATCCGTAAGCGTTATTTCTGTCGGCAATACTAAACTGGTTTACGGTATACCGCCGATCCGGTATCATCGCATCTTTTTACGAAATGAATAACGAATGTGCATGGGATATAATATAGAAGCTCGCTACGCAATTAATGATTTCTGGTCCAAATAATTCAAAATAAAATTAGCATATTATCCAAGACAAAACTAAAATAAATGCATTGCTATCTTTAAGAGAAAAATAATTTATTCGTATTCAAAGCTTTTATTTCATATATTCAACTTATAAATAATCTCATACATGTATATATGAATATATCATAGTAACAATTCATTATACCAATAAAGGTACATATGACTTTAAAACAACTAACGTGTCATAATAACACTCACAAATACCACGTACATCGTTTTCATGACTTTTCTGGAGCCAAATCGCTAACAAACAAGCAATTTCTAAAACCCATAAAACTCAACAAAACCGACAATAATGTATAACATTATGTGCTCATTTATACCAAATACATTGTAAAAGGTCATACTGAAAGAAAGAGGTATTTTACAGAAAATAAAAGAAACATAAAATACAATTAAAATGCAATGACAAGTTCAAAATCACAAAACACCAAAAATACAAACAGAAAATAGTATAGACTACACAAAAAATACAAATTCACATAAGTCAAATAAACCTTTTCCTGAGCACATTCACATATACAGTTAGAGTCACATTTTGAGTAATTTTTCCTTAAAACGCTAACCTGGTTATATGGGAAGCTCAGACATGGTTTTGCTTTTCAACAAGCTAAAAAATGTTATCTCCAAGCAAACTAAGCCACATTGCATTCATATTATGTACGTTTAGTAAGATTCGTTAAATCTTGCAAAGCTGTCTTATTTTTTTCATCACTGTTTGGAATTAAAATTACATGTTTATATACATTCAGGCTCTATGTATTTTTGTAAAGAAACATAAGGTTATGAAGATTTACCATGTGCTGTTTCAAACAAGTTCAATATTCAAAATCACACCACGCTGTCAATGAAAATCACGCTATATCTCAATTCATATCTCACATCTCGATGATTCAACTATAATACCACCTGAAGGGGGGTCAGTTAAGTAACAGACCCTCTATGGGTTCCAGACTCATTGGGACTGACCCCGAGAAATAGAAGGAAAGCCACAATGTCAAGATTCTCGTCCATGATAAAATGCTATCTGATGTTTATTATCTTTAGAGTTCTTGATAAGCAGATGAAGGAGATAAACAGGGGGACATCGAAGTCACGATTCAGATATAGGTCATCGATATAAAAGATGCATGATCAGATCCGGTGTATTTTTTATTTTTTTTTTTTTTATAAGAAGATGAGTGGGGGGTCCATCGTCAATGTTGGACACACAGCGTTCGTATCTTCTTATTTGATTGCCATTATTTAGTGATTATTATACACTGTGAATAAACGATTTATATTTTGTTATTGGTTTTAATTCATATAAGCTTACTTTGTTTAAAAATGAAATTATCACTGCTGTGTTGAACTTGAACTTTATAATCAATGGTAGCAACATAATTATGTAATAAATTATCACAACATCCACGAAAAATACGGATTTCTAATAAAATATTGCTGACCCTTATATGAACTTCTATCTACTTATTAAACCATGAGTTTCACAGGTTAGCCAGTTGAACCCTCATCTAAAAATACTCGAAGTGTAATGATCTAATACACTTAACTATGAACTATTGGCAATTGAAAACGTCCTAGTCATGATCTAAATAAACTTAAATATTATTAACAAATCAACCCACTCGGCAAGGGCCATCTATACTACGGTATGTTGCATTCGGATGCAACGTCAAAAGAAAGTTGCCAGGCAGTTCTATATGACAGGTTTCCGGGCGTCATTGGTGCTCTTTCATTTTTGCTCGACGTCTTGTCGAGTGGGAGGGTACCCGTATATCCATGCTATCAGCTTTTCTTCTTAATCGAAGATAACGACAAGCTTTTTCCCTCTTTTTCTACAAGAGATCCAAAAAGTCATTCCTTTATCTTTAAACTTCAATTTTCATTGTATTCTAATCAATGCCAAATCATCCAATCTTATCAATATGTTTCATCAAACTTGGTAAAGCGCTAAAATGTATCACAATATTCACAAAATATAATTCACATGTACTAACTGAAGAACCATACAAAATGACAAGCATGTCACTTGACCGATAATGGAGACACTCTTGCAAGCATCTGATATCATCAGGCTACACGGAATGCGGCGACACTTAGTTCAGAAAACTCGGATGACGCATCGCACCAATGCTATCAAGATAAGTTGACATGGATCACAATCATACATTATCTCGTCTATCAGACATGAAAACATATTTATTACATTACATGGTGATTGTGTGTGCTCAATACTGACCCGCCGGTGATATTATCAACTCTTGAATCATTTCAAGGGGAGAATTGAATAGCTATACACAGTTTTTTGCAATCGCGATGAAAAATGATAATATTTTTTACATGATCAGCGCATATGGTTAATGTATATCAAATTGGTATTGCTATATAACGGTTTTATACAACATATTACTGGCCATAGATACATGTATATTTACTCCTCCTTGATACCAGTGTCTATTGAGACAATGTAAAATTGCATTGTTTATTGCCAAAGTATTTCAACAGTGAGGTTTCAACATTTGAACTATAGGCTACACAATATATATTATTACACAATAGGCTATATATTGCCTACATTATATAATTTGGTAATTCCAAGAATCATAATACTTACAATTAACTATTCTTAGCGGTAAGTTAACGTAAAACATTTTTAATACCATGACCAACAACTTCTAAAACGTTATAAGGGTTCAGTCATCGGGCAGCGGCAAATTTGCCGCAGACCCCATAATTTGGTATAAATGATCTGCGGCGTGGCGGCGTGCAATTTGGTATAAATGATCTGCGGCGTAGCGGCGTGCCGCTGCTCGATGACTGCACCCTAATATCGAATTTCGCATTTTAAAAAATAACTATGCCTCAATTATATATTCTAACGAGCATAATATTATTGGTCACATAGAATGCTGATTATGCATAAATCTTAGTGCTTAGTCCAAAGAAATGTGTTTTATTTGTGTTTTTACCTTAAATCTTCTTACATAATATAATATATAAAGAAACGGCTTAAAAATAATATTCGGTAAGCAAATAATACATTTAAATGCTATCGCAAATTACCCTGTTAGACCATACCATATAAATTGACCCATATAAGCAATCTTTAACTCTCAAAAATATGTCATCAGGCCAAACAAAATCGTACTCATGATCATTCTAATAATTCATCACTCCTTATATTTTGAAGTAACATTTTTTTATACATAATTTAGAGATATCATATTAAAATCACCGGATATAAAACAGTTCATATTCATAATAACCAATGGTTTCAATTGGTGTGAATTTGACTAAAATTAAATGTAAATACATACACACTTCGGCACATATTCAATTAAAATATCAACTTCACAAAAAGTAGAAGAAAAAAAATCTGAAAGTTTATAAAATAATTAAACAAAAAATCATAACACAAGACCTAAACTCAACAGTGAGAATCCTAAACAATAAATCTGCAGCGTTCATATTTTAGTACCCCAGTACCTAAGTCTTATAGCATACTCTATACAATACATAACGGTAATATCAACCTAAGCGACAACAAACTGATCAACCAACCAATCAGAATCGATTTGAATCAGAACGAGGCCGTCCAGCACGGTCTTTAATTGCATGTAATCGATCTCGGGCCGAGGCCAAATCAAGCACCGGTTGTTTAGGCTCAGGCCCCGCGGCATCATTCAATGGATAAATCTCCGCTACACGTATCACATTAGGATTATCCTCTTCCGCGTAATAGTAAGAGAGAATCGAGTCCATTTGATCGGCGATATGTAAACAGTTTTCGAACGTATCGAATGTGGCGTCATGCTCATGCTGTTGACGTGCCTGGGCCGCATGGTGCTGATGTTGATGCTGTTTATCCACTTTATTATCATGGCGACATGCATTACTATGGTTACCATGGTGATGATGATGGTGGTGGTGATGATGATGCTTCGACGAAGATGCCGCCCCTGAAACCCCCGCCGCCGAGAAACTGGCACTTCGTGATCGCGCATGCGGTGTACTTCCGCTTCCTGTTTCATCCACGTTACCAAATACCACAGGTTCCGGTATCGCCTCACTGTCTAACTCAACGCAGTCCGTAGGTGGCAATTGATGCACCACCACATCATCATCGCATGATAATAAATGATGGCGCACATTATCAACGCATTCAAGCGGGTCAGCGCCCTTGGATTCAATGTCCCACAGTGAGAAGCCCACGTTGACGTGGCGTTTTGCGTTTGGAGGGAGGGTGTGCGGTTCGGAAGCGACGCTGATTTTGGGGATGACTCTGGATGTGGCGACGGGGCTTGTTTCGACGGAAGAGCCGCGGCCCTGGTCGAGTTCGGTGATGGCCAGTTGGCATGTAAATCTGCAACAAAATATCGAAAATTTGATAGTTTATTGCACTAAAATCTCATCATGATTTATTTATTATTTAGTTTTAGCAAACTTTCTAATTTCAAAAACAGTCAAACATAATTTTATCTAGAAGTCTTATCTAAATAGTTCTATCATCTATTTGCTAAACAACGATTTGCAATTGCTTTTCAGATCGTTATCTATTGAAAGTGACAAGACCATCTTCCCCCGAATTTTAGCCACATTTTATGCTCTTTCGAACGATGCAAACGTTAAAACATCAGTCCTACACCTCTGCGCCCAAGTAATGGACCAGAACACTTCAACAAGATTGTCAAGGACAATGACCCAGCTTTAGTTTTATCTTAGCCTTGAGTTTTTTAAGTACTAGCACACGCGTTATTGTTAATTGTATTAATGTCATTCAACAGTTAAGTGTTAATGCAAAAGCCGGTATAAACGCCATATGAAATCCATTTGTTTCACCATTTCCATACAAACAACAATTAATATAATATTTATTTTTATATCATTATACCATTATTATAAGGAATCGGTGGTACAAGCTGGGATTCGAACACACGACCTTATGACTATGAGTTCGATGTTATACCCCTAAGCTACAGGTCCGTATGCGATATGAATGAACATACACATACCGGTAATATGTATGAGTACATTGTGACACAACCATTAATATCAAATCAAAGACCTTCAGATAAGACATGGTTGTCTTCTATAGGCACCATACATGAGAATATTATTTTTGGCATTTCTCAAGGAGAAATATTTTTGAACTGAACCCAGGATCGAACCCACGACTTTTGGATCATGAAGCCGATACACAACCGACTGAGCTATTCGGCCAGGTGTGTAACAACTGT
>LQRL01084918.1:3417-13899 GCA_001703475.1 Hydroides elegans
ACCACGGACCGACGTATGTCCGCAACCTTCCTGATGCTTCGTTGCTATGGCGCCATTATATTTTATAGTATACTGTGCGAAATCGCAAATAGATAATAGTAGTTGCGATATCAAAGACGTCAGGTCGTTAGACTTGGAAGCCTTTTCTCCGCAATCTCTAAAAGTAATGCAAATTAACTGTGGGAAATGTAAATTTAGGTTAAGCTTAGAAAAGGGCCAGGGAAGTTCTGAGGAAGGTGCCGAGTGGGATGTTTTCCCCAAACAATCCCTGTATAACTTATTTTGCGTGTTGTTGTGAGTATAGTTTATACATTATACCTGTTATTTAGGAATGTGTTTGGACACTTTGGCGCCCTCCACTTCGTTCCTACCATCTCGGCCCATTCGATCCTTCATACTTCGGCCCCTCGAGAAAAGACAGTTAGGCCCTTAACACGTCTGCCCCTCGTAAGAGACAATACGCCAGAGACCAGAGTGGCAGAGACCAAAGTGGATAGGACCGAAGTTGTAGGGACCGAAATGGTAGGGACCGAAGTTACAATACAATACAATACAATAACTGTTTTTATCCCCCGTGAAACGGAGGGATATGGGGTTGAGCTTGTCCGTCTGTCCGTCCGTCCGTCCGTCTGTCTGCCTGTCTGTCCGTCCGTCCGTCCCCCTTTACATAGGGTAGTTTGTGCACGCGAGTTAGGCATGAAGCAATTGAGGATTTTATTCAAAGATAATGTAGCTAGGGTGAGCGGTCAAAAGCCCCCCAAACCCCTGCCCCGGCGAAAAAAAGGATGTCGAGCCATTGTCTAAAAAGGTCGAAATTACGTTGTCGGATTGACGCCAAGCTGACGTCACAACCTACTCGGCAAGGGTCGTCCAAAGTACGTCGCGTTCGGGCGTGATGTTGATAGGACGACCTACTTTCGACCCATGTGTAAGTTTTCCGGACGTCCCGGCGTCCGTATTATTCATGCTTCATTTTAAAATATTTTTTTTTCTCTAGGGACCGAAGTGTCATAATCACGGACCGACATATGTCCGCAACCTTCCTGATGCTTCGTTGGTATTGCGCCACTATATTTTAGTATACTGCGCGAAATCGCAAATTAGAAAATAGTAGTTGCGGTATCAAAGACGTCAGGTCGTTAGACTGGAAGCCTTTACTCCGCAATCTCGAAAAGTAATTAATTGTGGAAAATGTAAATTTAGGTTAAGCTTAGAAAAGAGCCAGGGAAGTTTTGAGAAAGGTGCCGAGTAGGATGTTGTTTTCCCCAATCCATCCCTGTATAACTTATTTTGCGTATTGCATATATGCGTGAGTATATTTTTTACATTATACCTGCTATTTGGGAATGTATTTGGACAATTTGGCCCCTACCACCTCGTTCCTACCATCTCGGCCCATTCGACCCTTCACACTTCGGCCCCTCGAGAAAAGACACTAAGGCCCTTAACACAAGACACTTCTGCCCCTCGTAAGAAACAATACGCCCCCTACTACTTCGGCGCCACCCCTCGAATAAATATTTATCAAAATCGTACGATAATTATTTAATTGTTTTGCAAAATGCGATGAGCGATATATATGTCTTGCTAAACGAGGGACTGAAATGTTTTTTTACTAGGAACTCAAGTGTAATGATGAGGAACCGTACTATCCTTACAAAGAGCAGACGCATCGGAAAGGACCAAAGTAGAAGGGAGTGAAGCGGAAAGGACGGAAGTGATAGGGACCGAAATGGTAGGGACCGAAGTGGTAAGGCCGAAGTGGTAGAGGCCAAAGTGGATAGGACGGAAGTGGTAGGGACCGAAGTCGAATGGGCGGAAGTGGTAGGGTCCGAAGTGGTAGGGACCGAAGTGGTAGAGACCAAAGTGGATAGGACCGAAGTGGTAGGGACCGAAATGGTAGGGACCGAAGTTGTAGGACGGAAGTGGTAGAAACCGAAATGGTAGGGACCAAAGTGCTTGGGACCGAAGTGGTAGAGACCAAAGTGTATAGGACCGAAGTGGTCGGGACCGATGTGGTAGTGTTCGAAGCGGCAGGGACCGAAGTGGTTGAGACCAAAGTGGATTGGACCGAAGTGGTTGGGACAGAAGTGGTAGGGAGGGAAATGGCAGCGACCAAAGTGGATAGGACCGAAGTGGTAGGGTCCGAAGTGGTAAGGAGGGAACTGGAAGAGACCAAAGTGGATAGGTACGAAGTGGTAGGCACCGAAGTGGAAGGGACGAAGTGATAGTGTCCGAAGTAGTATGGATCGAAGTGGAAGGGACCAAAGTGGAAGGGACCAAAGTTGAAGGGACCAAAGTGGAAGGGACCTAAGTGGAAGGGGCCTAAATGGTAGGGGCCGAAATGGTAGGGACTGAAATGGCAGAGACTGAAGTGGAAGGGACGGAAGTGTTAATGTCGGAAGGGTCAGAAGAGAAGTGGCAGGGATCAAAGTGGAAGGGACCGAAGTGGATAGGACCGAAGTGGTAGGGTCCGAAGTGGTAAGGAGAGAAGTGGTAGAGACCAAAGTGGATAGGACCGAAGTGGTAGGGACCGAAGTAGAAGGGACGGAAGTGGTAGGGTCAGACTTGGTAGGGACGGAAGTGGAAAGGCCGAAGTGGTAGAGACCAAGGAGGATATGACCGAAGTGGTAGAGACCTAATTGGAAGAGGAGGCGGAAGTGGTAGGGTCTAAAGTGGTAGGGACCGAAGTGGTAGAGACAAAAAATGTAGGGACCGATTTGGAAGGGACCGAAGTTGATAGGACCGAAGTGGTCGTACCGAAGTGGAAGGGACCGAAGTGGATAGGTCCGAAGTGGAAGGGACTAAAGTGGAAGGGACGGATGCAGTTATGTCCGAAATGGTAGGGACCGAAGTTGTAGAGACCAAAGTGGATAGGACTGAAGTGGTAGGGACTGAAGTGATAGGGAGGGAAATGGCAGAGAACAAAGTGGATAGGACCGAAGTAGTAGGGTCCGAAGTGACAATGAGGGAAGTGGTAGAGACTAAAGTGGATAGGACCGAAGTGGTGGGCACCAATGTGGAAAGTACGGAAGTGGTTGGGTCCGAAGTGGTAGGGAGAGAAGTGGTAGAGATCGAAGTGGAATTAACCAAAGTGGAAAGGGCTGAAGTTGGAAGGGACGAAAGTGGTAGGGCGGAAGTGGTAGGGACCGAAGTGGTTTGTACCGAAGTGGATAGGACCGAAGTGGTAGGGTCTGAAGTGAAGGATGTGGTAGGGACCGAGATGGTAGGGACCGAAGTGGTTGGGACCGGAGTGGATATGAAAGGGACCGAAGTGGTAGTGATCGAAGTGGAAGGGACCGAAGTGGTAGGGACCGAAGAGGAAGGGTCCGACGTGGCCACAATTATTTGGGAAAGGAAGGGCCCAACGCGATGGATATATAAATCAGCCAAATGTTGATCACGCGAGTCGTTGAAATAATCAACGCACTGAGAAATTTTTATTTCTTGAGAAGTAAAACAACAATTTATTCAAACAAGAATATACAGTGGCGCACAGGCTTAACTTCTCGATTTCTCTTACGTTTAGCGTTTAGCGTTTAACGTTTAAGGGTTTGCAAGATAAGAATATAGCGTTTAACGTTTAGCGTTTAACGTTTAGCGTTTAACGTTTAGCGTTTAGTGTTTGGTGAAAGGGCATATAAGAAATAAAGATAAGCACTCATAATGATGTCCTTTATATACCCTTCACACCTGTGGGTGGCTATGATTTAGCGTTTAGCGTTTAGCGTGTAACCTTTAGCGTTTAAGGGTTTAGCGTTTAGCGTTTGTGCCTTTAATGTTTAGCGTTTGTCTCGAGAAGTTGGGAGTGCGCGCCACTGTATCAATATTTATATTTTATAATGGTTTGGTCGACTATACATTAATAGATTTTAAAAACATAGAGTTTATAAGGTCACACTTAAACCTGATGAAAAATGAATAGTTGCATATTGAATTCGAAGAGCTACACAAATGATAACCATTTCAAAATAATGAATAACAAATACATTTTCATCCTACTATTATATATGAAAATTGATATACATGAATAAAATAAGCAGTAGGTCAATCGTTATCAAGTTAAACTGGCGCGATCGATATGTGTTTGTATCAATTGTCGGAAAATGTAATAGAAATTGAATATTCATTATAAAATATATCAATACTATACATAATATCTTGCCATTCGAAACTGAAATAAACAACATCAATTAAGCAATGAAAGATATTAAACGTTTGTCTTCTCAAGAACACAAAGACCAATAATGAAAAATGAAACAACACATACATGTGCATAGCGACTTTGGGGACTTTATGTACGGGGTCTTTATGTCCTAGGTTTGTCCTTCGGGGCTTTTGTCCTTTGGGGTTTTTGTCCTTCGGGGTTTTTGTCCTTCGGGGCTTTTGTCCTAGCTGACGAAATCGCGGGGCTTCTGTCATTCGGGGCTTTTGTCCTTCGGGGCTTTTGTCCCTTGGGGTTTTTGTCCTTCGGGGTTTTTGTCCGCGCACTTATGTCCTATGCTGCATTTTTGGAGACTTTTTGTCTGGGGACTTTATGTCCTAAGTTGCCAAAATCGTGACTTTATGTCCGGGGACTTTTTGACCGGGATTCGTACCCAAAGCCTACACGCCCCCTTGGCGGGACTTCGCATGTGTCGTAAATATGACAGCTTGACGTTATGCGTAAATCATTTTTATTATTCTGACCGTTGACGCACGAATCACGTTACACCTAAACGTAATTTGGAAAAATGACGTATACTTGAAATATTATATTCACGTAATTTGCAAGTTAAAGGCATCCTTGCAAAGTGGTTCCTAAGAAAATAACAGTAGGGACGCATATTTGAAAACATATATTAGCCGACCGCGGGGGAGGGGGGGGGCGAATCGAGTGGGTGGTGGCGCTGCTTTCGCTCTGTCCGTGAATGGGTACTGAATGGCGTTCCTGATGTTTATTGAGTGTAGTATATATTTTATATTAATATTATTATAACACTTACGGCTGCAGTTAATTTAAAATCAAATATATGATCATAACTGTTTTACGTTTACAAACGCATGGAAGTATACATGTCTTAGGATTGCGATTAGAAACTTCAATGTACAATGTATTTGATGTTAACATATCTCGGGGGTCATAAACCTAACAGCGATAATTAGATACGAAGAATTATAAAAGCACAGCGTTAACTTAGACGTATATGTCAAAGGGTCCTGGGTATGAATAGTGTATTCTTACATGATTTATTTGCACAAATACAAGCTAGATCATATATGAACAATTTGCACTTGTAGGGCCTGCGTCTCATTTTCTAACATTCTCTTTGTCAATCAGCGTATACTGATCGTCTATTAGCAGTGCAATGGGGTAAATGTTATTCATTACAATGGAAAATATGCTTAATGATATGTGTATGTATGTGTTACCTGATTTGCATACAATAGAAAGAATCTTTATTTTTGTAATAATTATCATTTTGCAGTGTCTATCGATCAAGGGGCTTGTTATCTTATATCGGTCCATAATAATTACAGTCACTTATCAAACCGGTAACCTTAAATCTGTAGAATTGATTTTCTGACCAGCTGCTCTAATTATTTTATGTTAATTAAGAGATTTATATAAATTGGTTGCAAAAAGAAGGGGAGAGTCATACATGCATATTTCAGGCTTTAATTGTTGTGTTATTGCAACAAATTCAATGGGCATCTCCTCGGCACTTTTGATCCCCTTGCAATACTTGAAGTGTCTTTTACTAGGTACCGAAGTGTATTTTGCGAGGGGCCGATGTGTCTTTTTTAGGAGGGGCCGAAGTGACTTTTCCTAAAAGGGCCGAAGCGTCCTATCGGGGCGGAAGTGGTAGGGTCAAATATGTCCAAAACTCCGAAATATTGACATTATAAATTATTGCCAATATATATGATGTCATATCACGGAATTCCTGTTATTGAAAATTATTCGATGCCAAAGATATCAAATAAAAATTTAAGACGTGCATATGTTGTAGGGTATCTATTCTGATTTTTAGGGTAAGTATACTTGCCCTGATATTTTTCAGGGCAAGTATACTTACCCTGGTTTTCGGCCTTCCAAAAATGAAAGATACCCTAAGGGACCGGTTACATTAAAGTAGCGATTTCTGTCGCCACTTGCGATTTTCACTGTTTTCTTTGTGGGACTTTGATTTTTTTAAAATAAATTTGTTGTCGCTGGAAGCGATTTCATAAATTTGCGGTTACATTGCGGCGATTCTCAAATTCAAAATATTTATGCTCTCTATTTCTTTGCATGGATAATCCTTTGTTTGGCATTTGTCGCTGGTTGCGATTCGCTTTGCAAGTTGAAAAATCTGCCGCAGGTGGCGATTTCTATCGCAAGTGGCGATTTCTATCGCAAGTGGCGATATTTTTTTGAAGGAACTATATGTTACCAATATTGAATATATATTTGATGATTCACTTTGATGATACAAGATGAAGTAAACATGCCGTAAGGATTGTTTAGGAGTTTTTCACACACACCCCTTTTGAACATGAATGTACTTATCTAACACATTGTTTCTCTACTTTGTTTATTTAGATTCATGCTATAGAACCTAGAATACAATCTTATATCCTAGTTGTATATATTCTACCGTTTCGTTATCAATAAGTTCACAATACTTTATAAGTCAATACCGGTCAGGTCAAAATCGAAATGGGGAAAGACAAGAAAAAAGCGAAAAAGGTAAAAAAAGAAACAAAAAAAAAGAATTCTGAGGAAACAGAAAAAATGATTCATATCATTGAAGGTTATCCTTTTCTATATAATCCAAAGTTACCGGATTATCACAATAGGCCACTACTTGCCAAAACATTTGACAAAGTAGCAAAGCAGATGGGACTGGCAGGCGTTGATGGTAAATATATATTTTATTTTCTCTTTTAACGATAACAGCAGCCATGGTTTAATGATTTCTTACGAGCAACTTTAGTAATAAGAAAAAAAAACGATAACAGCAGCAATGGTTTAATGATTTCTTACGAGCAACTTTAGTAATATCCGTAATATGCATTTGCACTAGAATTTCCTGATGGTGGTAAATGGGATTGTGGTGCTGGGGGTGGGGGAGCATAACTATTACTATAAGCATTATAACTATAGGCTCCATAGTTACCGGAAGCGCTAGGTAAATAGCTAGATGGATTTCCGCTCGGCGGGTATACCGTATTTCTGACGAATATATGTAGCTATATAATGACAAAACGCATATTATAAACAAATATTTTTATTTCCGTTCTCCTCTCTCATTTTTTTACAACAAAGCAAACATATGTTCAATGAAAATTTATTATGCATCATATTATATATTGCAGGAGAAGACATTAAAACTAAATGGAAAAACGTGAAAGATACATACAGAAGAATTAAAAATTCAACAACGACAAAAAGCGGACAATCACCAAACTCCAAAAATCGACCAACCTGGCAGTACTGGGGAATCTGCCATTTTCTTAAACCACACATGACAGATGCAAAGTAAGTTAGAGCTCACGTATTTAATTCTATAAACTACCCCTTTGGGCCCCTTCCCCTCTATGCCTACCCCACCCAACAAAATGCATACAAATTCAATGATATACTACGGGTCGCAGAAGGTTGATTAAGAGTTGGATATGGGTAATGGGTATGTTTGGGTAGGGATAGGAATATTTTTGAGAGCAGGAGTGAGTAGATAATAATAATAATAATAAAATGTTTTTTTTTTTTCATTTTTCTTTAGAACTGAGAGCAATCTTGATCTGGAACCGACTCCCGAAGGTGACAGCTCGTCGGAGCAGGCCAATTCTGAGTAAGTGTGTATGACTTATCTATCTATATATGCATTTTGCCATGGAACCGGACACCTGTTGAAGTACTCCTTAAATTTATCTCTCAAAGTAAGCGCAGCCATGTCGGTTTGAGATGGTACGATTTCCTCTGCATTCTCACAAATAGGGTCGTTCTCTTCAGCACACTCCAAGGTCATATTATGGAGTATACAGCATGCTTTCACGACTTTTTTCACTGTTTCTGGTTCAAGATGGAGTCGTTTTTTCCAAAACTCTCCATCTTTGAGTAAGCATTCCAAAAGCACATTCCACTATTCGTCTTGCCCTTGAATGCCTATAATTGTATACTTGCTTTTCTCGGTCTAATGTTTGTCCTGGAAAAGGCCTCATGACATTTTGTTTTAACGGAAATGCCTCATCGGCAACGATAACATATGGAACGGGTCCTAAGTCAGGTGTATTGGGTAGTTCCCTTGGTGCGGGTACGGGTAGCATGTTGCGATTTAGAGCGATTCCAAGAGATGAACTAGCGAATATGCCCCCATCGCTATTGCGTCCGTAGGCACCTACATCAATGTATATAAAACGACTTGATGCATCAGATAACGCAAGGAGAACAATGGAAAAGCTTCCTTTGTAGTTGAAATACAGGCTACCCGTGTTTGCAGGGGCCTTAATTGTGATATGTTGTCCATCGATTGCACCCAAGCAGTTTGGAAATTGCCATTTTTGCTCAAAAGCATCTGCAATTGCCTTCCATTCTTCAACTGTGCCTGGCATTTTTAGATGAATGTCCTTAAAGTTGTTCCACATTGCTTCTGATACTTTCTTTACGATGCTTGACATGGTAGAATGGGAAATGCGCCAGTCGTATTCCATAGATCGATATGAATCCCCAGTAGCAAAAAATCTGGAAGCATAAAAAACACCAATTTCAAATCTTATTTTGACATTGAATTATTTGTTCTTAATTTGAAATAATTAACCGTTGAAATAATTTAACATTGGTTGCTCAAGACCCCTATCCGACAATCCCAAAACTTACACATAACATGTCCATATTGTACCCACACCCCTTGGGATAGGATAGGGATGGTCATGATGTTAAAAAAATTAGGGTGGCCTAGAACTCTCATTTTCATCCTACTATTTTTTTTTCAGAGAGTCCGATGATGAATCTGATGAACAGACCTCTACGGAGAAACAATCGCATGGTGCGAGTCAACAACGCGTGAGGAAGCGAGATGCTACCCTAGATGGTCTGATGAAGGAGAAGGCTAAAGAAGATACGTTCATTAAGCAAGTATTGGATGAAGAAGAAGATGAGGATAAACTGTATTGCCTTTCTTTATTTCGTAGAATGAAAAAGATTTCGAAAGAAAACAAATCTTGGTTAAGAATTAAAATTGAGCAGCACTGCCTGCAAGCGGAAATGTATGAGCAGAATACGTCGCATCAACAAAATACGGTATACCCGCCGAGCGGAAATCCATCTAGCTATTTACCTAGCGCTTCCGGTAACTATGGAGCCTATAGTTATAATGCTTATGGTAATAGTTATGCTCCCCCGCCCCCAGCACCACAATCCCATTTACCACCATCAGGAGATTCTAGTGCAAATGCATATTACGGATATTACTAAAGTTGCGCTTACCGAATTGTGAGGGCCAGTTGTTCTTTTGGAGAGATCGGTTCTCGGGCTTGTGTTTTTTTGGTCAATTCAGGTCGAATTTTCTTCAGAATGTCATAAAATGAAGATATGGGTAGTCTGTAGAAATAACAAACAAATCGTTGTAATTTGCATCATTTTAATTAAGTTATTTCGACATATAACTTGTTATGTTACAGTCAATTATGTTTGATAGAAATAAACACATGAATATGATTACAATTGTTTTATTATTTAACTAAAAACGATACGTACCTGAAATAGTCTTTGAACTTTTTTTCATCCCGTTCAAGTTCTCTAAAAAGCGATGTGAAGCAGCCTTTTTGTTTTCTATTCTTTAGTATAGGATGAATCCACCAACGTCTTTTCATTTTAGGTCTCGTTAAATGATTTATCAATGCTGTTATATAGCGCCTTCGGCGCAAACTTAAAAGAATCGCAAGCTTTTTGCGTTTTGATAGCATTTTTGATCGCATCAATTAATAATTACAGATATAGTGTAAAGGAAGTGTTATTTGTGGTATATCAAACAAAGTATTTGCCTTTGTTTAGGTACGTTAACATGAATATGTACATTTATCGATCTACATACAAGTATAGGTTCATCTCATAACAATTGGAAAGTTTACAAAATTATGAGTATAACATCATCATTTCAATGCCATATCGCATCCAACTTAAAATTAAAGCCCTAAATCGCAATTTAATGTAACCGTAAAATAGGATGGAAATCGTGACTTGCGATTTAATGTAACCGCTCCCTAACTTGGTATGTCCATGATATGCACAAGTTAATTTATGGGAGTGAGTGGGTTAAACGTTTCGCTTTGTGAGAGGAACCTATTGATCTGATTATTAGCTTAACTCCGTACGCAGCAATGGTGTTTGACGTGAATAGTTTCAGAGTTGTTAATAGTATATATATTCAACTCACAGTGTATGAATGTACTGCTGACGCTCCCCCTTTGGATCATCAGAGAAGTTCCGTGCCTCGGTTCGGTTTCGCCCCTTTAACC
>LQRL01084923.1:0-13670 GCA_001703475.1 Hydroides elegans
TTAACAAAAATTATACAATTACTACGCACCCGGGCATTATCACAAAAGATAATGACCGGGTGGTTATGCCCTGTAAAATGCTTCAACCATGCAATAAATGGTTATAATGTTATATTCTTGTGTTTATGTTTCGTCCATGTTCATAAATAATCTAGTTCTCATATAAAGAATTTTCACTGTAGAATCTTTGTAGACTTGCGTTTAGCCGTTTAGAAGTAGAATTTTAAATTTTAAATTTTAAATTGATAAAGAAGATAGCGATCATTTATCTTGCGTAGTCAAAAACAACTATTTATAGTGTCTAGAATTCTATATCTATTTAAAAAGGGAAAAAAAGTAGCAGGGACAAAACTTCCCGCTCACAAATGAGGTAGGATGAGAGATATATTTAGAATATCAATCAGTACATTATCATGAATAATAAGAAAGGGCAAGGATGGTAAAGAGTCTCATAGAAAAGAAATAAAACGTCAAAATTATGCTTTTCAAAAACAATGGACAATTGGCAAGGAAGAAAATTTGTCTGTCACACCATTGACGTAAGAGAACAGAAAAACTGGACATCTGACGGATAAGCATCCAACCATTGAGTGACCGATAAGTCTGAAAAATATGATTATACATGTATATGTTTGATTTTGGATTCGAAAGAGTCCAAATATTTTTTCAGGTATCATGTATACTCCATTTTGAAAATGGGAACCTAACGCACATAATATATTAAATTTCCATGAAAGGTCAATTTATGTTGTCCAAACTATAGTCATTTCCCATTAATTTCGGCATGTTTTATCTATCATTCAGCAATCAAATCGCAGTAAATATTTTAATATACATAATTTTGCCGAATGAACTATAGCAAAACAGCTCAAACAGGTATCCTTATTTCCTTTTATGTCAAATCTCCATTATGTTGACGGCTGTTATCAATTTAACTGAAATATGTACGTTGGGCTTCCTGTATTGAGCATTAGAAACTAATCTGGAATAATTCGATTCCAAAGCTTGATCTCTAAGTACCGAATGATAAAATTCTACTTGTTTTGAGATAACTAATAATGCGTCTTTTGTGAATAACATGGTACACAACTTATGCCAGTTCGATAAGTTTAAATTGGTAAATTTCCAAAAATATGGAAGGAGGTGCACATGCAAAAGTGTTCAAATCCCATAAGACACATGAATAAGCTTATGGGTATTCCACACATCGACATGCATAGACTGTCCATTTTAAGCTGTAGAACCGTAAGGTCTGCTTTCACAGGGAGATCTTAATGGTGGTTTTATGGGATTTCAACAGAACAAAATCTTCACGTCATTTATTAAATTAAATATTTTGGCGTCGATAGTTAAACTGTGTTCATCTAAAATTATGCATAACTATTCCTAAATGGATGCATATTAAATACATATCAATGTTAAATAGTTGTATTTTGTTCTCATCAATATAGTCGTCACTAAACCGAATGACTCCAGATTAGTTTCTAAGTTTGTTTATATTTATACAAAGTTTCACGACGTTGAAGCAAATACTTTACACCAAAGTATCTAGAAAATACAGCTATATCTAAAATATTAATAAATGGATAGACAGGCAGACGGACGAATGCGTTTGGAAGGCACCAGCTTGTTTTCTTATATTTTAGCACCAAACAACATATTTAGAAAAAGAACGGATGAAAAATGCACTACTACAAATGTTATAGTACATCTAGGCTGACTGACACACAAGTGCAAGTGATGTTAATGTGTGATAATTTATTATTTACATCCATAAAAGAGGGAGGGATGTTTTACACAAGTAGACAACGCAAATTGGAGTTAAATTGCATAGATAAACAGCAGTATTTAAATGAATCGCATCATTTTGGAATATTGTGAAATGATGCAATCTTGTCTTTTTGCTATACAGATTCGAACTTTAGACATTCCAATATATCACTTCCCGGTTCAAATTAAGCTTGCATGGATATATATTAATTCCTTCAAAATTCATAATGCCACTAGGAAGAATACTAGATGTCAGGATTTTCTGCAAAACGTGTTAGTCTAAGATTGGCCTGATATGCTCAATTTATTCATTAGATTTTTTTAGGTTTTTTTTTACCTTGTATACATATATTTTATGGAATTAGATCGAAAATTATAGGGTTTGTAAGGAATTTTATTCAGAGGACTTATTAAAAAAGAAACTTTAACGCTAGCATTTAAGCGATTAATTGACTTAAACCCTGTATGTATGGGAGGAGTCAATATGATGCATAATGACGCACGCATGTTGAGTCAGACGATCATCTATACAATTGTCTTAGATCATTCAACTCGACAATAGAAGCTCAGGCTTAGATCGGATTTAAATACATACAATAAAAAATAATACTATTATATGCAAGTGTGATATGTTAAAAAAACAGGATTTTATCAAAATATTACAATATAACAGCTTACCAGGATGGTATTCAAAACTTTGACGGCGATAATATTCATATTTGTGTGTCATTGTGGATTCTCAATACTTGAAGGTAAGCGGTAGATATGGTAACAACAGACAATTAAAAATTTATGTTTATTTTCGATATTTTTTCTTAAAATAATCAATGACTTTTATTCTATACCAGCCTTTTTTTCTTTTAAAGTCATCCATCTTATTGACAGAATAGAACGTTGACAATTAAGCCAGTTTCTTTCCTTTAATGAAAATGGTTTAAAGTTGATTAAATTAATGTCCAAACTTCACGAAAGGGATATTGTTCCCCTGCACATCGTTTGAAGATAGAATTGCTTACAGCAACATTGCATTTTTTCAAATATCTTAAAAATGCAGTTTTAGGCTCAATAGTTAAACAAATGGGCAACTCCTCTTCTTTACCAGTAGATAGGTAATTCGAATAGTTAATGCATCCAACATTTCCTGATATAATCGTTTGTTTCCGTGACCCTAGTCTTGCTGAAATAGGTACAAACCAGTGTTGACTATAGATTCTATTTCACAAAACCGCAAAGATATTTGAAATAAATGATAAATATGTTAATCGAAAGAATCTTTAAAACATAATTTTCGAATTCAGTGATCTCTAATGATAAGTGGGCACATATGAATGTATGGTATAGATTAAAGCAATGCGTTTCAGACGCAATCTGTAAAACAAGTTAGGACTGTTCACACGGGAAGCGACAAGGCTCGGCAAGCGGCAATATACTAAAATGTTCTTTATATGTGCCTGTCGCTAATATACTAGCACATGCGCTCCGACCTGGTTGCCGAACGACTAAAATGAACTTGAGGATTCAAACATAACATTTTCTGCATAAATTTGAATTGAAGTTTTACGATGACATGCTAATATGTTTCAAGCAATTTTATCAAATTTAAAATGAGATGTTTCTTTATCTAAGAAAGAACTCTTTCCCGCCCATTATTTTGCAGCTATGTTTGGCATGTAAATCGAACAGCACCGAGAATTCCAATCATTCGTTGATCCTTATTTTAGAAAATGTCAAGCATTAAGCTTTAAATGTTAGCTAATGTAACACTAACTGTATTTAATATTTACTGAAAATGTGGCTCACCTTTTTAACATAAAATAGAGATACTATATATCAGTAAATTTATAAAGGCCTAAATTGAATTATCTTGAAATGCCAATCTCAGTTATCTAACAACATAGTTTTGTTTGTCTTTGAAACGACCCGATTAAGCGAGTATATAAGCCAGCCCATAGTTTACCATTTCGGACCTTCTATTAAAACACCATATTTCTCTTACAATGATTAAGATCGTTCTTGAAAATTGCCTATCCAAATACGTGTAAATTTCCGAAATCAACGAGACAAACAAATATCGAAATAACAATAACGAAATTTAATAAACATCGTGAAAATTCTAAACCGAATGGTATCATTTTAAATCATGCGATATCATGTTATCTATATAAAAATTGGGATTAAACTGGTCGCGCTAGACACATTTGGAAAATAGTCATATAAAGAACACATAAGTATATTACCGCTTGTCGCGCTTTGTCGCTTTCCGCATGCACAGGCCCTTATCAATCGTATGTGAGACAACTAAACATGTAAGCAGATCGTATTAGACCTTATACTAATTGAAAATGATGGAAATTATCATAGCTAAATTAGAAATTTGTATTTACTGTTTAAATTGTAGTTACAGCTATCGATATAGAATGCGCAAGATGTTTGACCGGGAAGAATTGTAAGCCGAAGCATAACTTAATTGGAATGCATGGCTGTACACAACGATGTCTGTGTCAAGGTGGTGCCGGAAATGGGAGGGGCTATACCATACACGGTGTACCAGGTATGGTTAATCTAGAGTATAGTTTTTAGTTCTATAACTGTTTTTTTACTTCATCCTGAATTAATTATTGTCATGTTTTGCTATGTTCGGTTAATTTCTAGTTAGTTAAATCAGGAGTACCCAACGAGCCATTTTTTTCTTTCTACCTCTTTTGGCCTTAAAAAACTCTGAATTACTTAACGCCTGATAATCTGTTCTATTTCATTCTTAATTTGCAAGCAAGGAACGGCACATATTGTTTTACTTGCAACATTACACAAAACCATCAGCCAGCAGCATGATAAAAAGATATCATAAATGCTGTTTTGCGCATAGAATTAAAGGCTCAGTTCAGTGCTTTGTGATATATGTCTTATATTGAGAAATACATTTAAGTTTTTTTTCAGCGGCTCAATTTCAGTTTTAGTTTGAACAACCGATTTTTAAGTTTTTAGGAAATCATAAAGCTTGTATTTGATTTGTATAAAATGCAAAGATAATGCGAAACATTTGCAACGCAAACTATTTTTTCTAATCGGTTCTTTGAAAATGCGAGAAATAAATAAATATGAAAACAATACAATATATATGTCGCAGCGAAACTTTAATTTTCAGCGAAACTTTAATTTCGCCAGCGAAAGATTAATTTTTCGGATCATGTAAGTTTTTTATGTCAAATTGTTATATTTAAGGCTTTGAATAAGGGAGCGGTTACATTAAAGTAGCGATTCCTGTCGCCACTGTTGCGATTTTTACTGTTTTCTTTATAGGACTTTAATTTTTTCTAACAGAAACTAGTTGTCGCTCGAAGCGATTTGATTAATTTGTGGTTACATAGCAGCGAGTCTCAAAACCAAAATAGTTCAGCTCTATATTTCTTTGCATAGGTTATTGCTTGTTTGACATTTGTCGCAGGTTTCGATGATTCGCTTCTCGAGTGAAAATTTTTAACGCAAGCTGCGATTTCTATCGCCAGCGACAATAAACTTTGAAAGGAACGATAAGCTACTCATATTGAATATGAATTAAATTATTTTCTATGATTCTAAAATATAATGGAAGCATTCATTGAATCTATATCTATGAATAAATTATTTTTTGCACATATCTCCTGTTGAACATGCAAGTACTGATCTTACACATTGTTAATCTACTGCATTTATTTAGACTCATACGTTAGAGCTATAGACTAAAATCAGAGTTATTTATATTCTACCGTCTCTTCACAAATTGATTCATAATAGTTAATGGTAAATACTGGTCATGCCAAATTCAAAATTTGAAAATTATGAAAGACTCCTTCTACTGGAGGAATACTAGAGGAATAAAAAAGAAAAACCTTCAATGAAACAGAATTGATTGAAACATTAGATTACAAATTATTCGATTCTATCCAATCCACAGTTAACGGACTATTATGATAAGCCAGCTCTAAATTTCATTTATTGCAATTACAAATGAAAGAGTAGTAAATTAATTTGGATGGGAAGAAGTTGATGGTAAATATACTTTTTTCATCCTGTTTAAGGTCTCTAAATAGATATGTGAAGCAGCCTTTTTGTTTTCTATTTTATGGCATAGGATGATTCCACCTTAGTCTTTTCATTTATGTTCTCATAAAATGGTTTACAGTTGCTACATAATAACAATTTCGGTGCAAACTTAAAAGAATCATACGTTTTGTTGGCTTTGATAACATCATGCTTAATTCATTAATAGTGGTAGATAAAGTGAAAAGTTAGGTGTCTGTGCAGATTATCAAACAAAGTAGTTGTCTTTAATTAGGAACGTTTTATATGTATATATATTTTATCCATCCACTAAAAAAATAAGTAGAACCTATAGGTTCATTTTATAAGGTTTGGAAGGTTTACACAACCGTAAGTATAACATCAATTCAATGCCGAAATGTATCAAAATAAGAATCATAAATCGCTAGTTAATGTAACCGTTAAAATCGCGACTTGCGATTCAATGTAACCGCTCCCTAACTGTTTATCTAAAACATTTGTATAGAACTATATTATGGGTCATCTAACTAACCTTTCCGAAGCTTTTTATGGTGTTCCATTCAATAATGCAATCGAAATAAGCCGATTAATCTCCGAGTTCAGTTCATGACTCATCTCACGGATAATCCTATCTGGGAGTGTGCTTTATGTCACTGATGCACATAATTGAATCAAAAGATACATGAAACAAAATCATTCTTGGCCAAATCCTAAATATTGGCTGGTAAAGTATCTGAAATAGACTATTTTTCCCGAATCATTAGAGCAATTAATCTTTCGCTAGCAAAACTATAGTTTCGCTTAAATTAAAGTTTCGCTGCCACATATATATAAACATAAATCGTTGTGTACTCCTGTTATAAAGCATGTTTCGTAAAGGTTATCAAAACCAGGTGATCTTTGACTTAAATATCAATTGATTCAGTAAGAATACTTGTATACATGTAAGTTTTAAGGCTTTGTTCACACACATGAGCATGCATAAATATATAACGATTCACGCTATATATATTCATGATCTATGACTATCTAAAAAGCAAATATTTATACTTTGAAGAAAACACCGATTCGAGGAACGACATAACGGAATACGGCAACAAATGGAAACATTGCCCCGGCAATCCTCTATGTCAAGGTTACATTGCACTATGCAATGCAACGGGACCATGTCTTGAAATTCAACGTGGTCGAGAGATAAGGACCTGCAACTTAATTTGTCAATTGGAAGACAAGAAGGAAACCTGGCCTAAGACAACAACGTTACCTGAAACACCGACAACATTGCCTGTAACAATACCAATTTTGCCTTTTACAACGACAATGGTGCCTGAACCAGCAACAACAGCAATAACTGAACAAGAAACAACAACAGAAACCAAAGGTAAACGGTTTAGGTATATATAATGTTGTGATGTAATAGCAATATGTATATATTTATGCTTATAATATGATATTCATACTTGCCCGTACTAATGCCTAAAGTATGTCTCACAGTGAAAAAATCCAAAGTCATTATGCAATTTTAAAAACCGTCTTCCAAAGCACTTTATGATGCACTTTTTTCCAGAGCTATAAACGTGAAGGAATTTAGTGAAATGCGAATAATAATAATGGTCATCTAGCAAATTGAAATAAAAACTAGAATGTGTTTTTGGTTTGACAAATCCTGGTTTTGTTATATACTTTCAGGGAAAACGTTCACACTTTCGTTCAAGGTGAACGAAACATTTCCTGCCTACCTGGAAGACACGACTTCCGAACTCTACCTAGAGTGGAGCAACAATGTCACTGAGGCTGTAAGTGAAACAGATTTGATTTGATAATTCTGATATTACAAGTGAATTCACAAGTGATCCGTGAAAGAGTGGGAGGGGTACATGTATTTACAAGAAAACGTTTTCAAAGTATTATAAGCATTCAGATTTATGACTTACGGTATTTTATCTTTCAAAGTCGATTAATTATTTATTTGGGGGATCCAAAAGAAATGGTAAACGCCTGTTTTCTCCTATCGAGTATAATTCAACGTTTTTGCAAATTATTAATTGGTAAGGCTGTTTAGTTGGAGTAGCACTCAAGGGTAGTGGTAATTAATTACTTAAGGATTGTCAATAGCTTATGAAATGCACCTAGTATCATATCAATCAACGGTTGAAAATATAGTTATATAAACATACATTGTACTTTTGATTTTCCAGCTCAAATCGTTCTGCGAATGCGAGCCCAAAGAAGTGTCTTTTACCCATGGAAGCATCATCATTACGGTCAACTTGGAATACGGCCCCGAATACACAAGTCAAACTGTAATTGCAATTATGACGGAAGAGGGTCGAGTACTTCTACCTGGTCATGAAACGTCCTCAGTTTCATTAATTCTCCCAAACGGTGGTAAGAAACAATTTATTGATTTAAAAAATCAATATTTAAATTGCAAGTATTGTGGTTTCAAGCAAGGTTTATATCAAATTTCTGATTAATTCATAAAGCTAAAATGCTTATTTTATATTAATTTGACGTACCACCAAATCAATTATTATGTCAGTGAAATAGCAACATCATGAGCGTAACTCTCTCCGGATCCTCGCTCATGCCATGACATCTTTTCGCCAGTCTAGCCTTTCCTCTCGGATTTTGGTGCACAATTTCTTTCTTAGTTTTTGACTCGGTCGCGAAGCTTTACACAGGAGATGGCTCTCAGACATCGTATTTCAAATATATCCAATTGTGGTTTTAATGTTTTTTTTTATTAACTTTTCAGGGAGACGCACTTTAGACCACTACACTGTCGGCAACATATGCGAATCCTTCGACGATGAAATTCACCTCAAACCCAATAAAAGTCGTGCGACCGTTGACATCCCACTTCGAATGAGCGACATTCACAAGTCTAACGCCCAAACGTGCAGTTGTATGTTTGAGGTTGCCGAAGGACTTGATCCGATGCGACGACTACGGACACGCTTTTCGGTAGACTGGATGGAAAGTGACCATGGCGAGAAGGGTATGGACTTTGGTCATTTTAAAGATCAGTAAACTAATGATTTTCATAGTCTATTGGTAAATGGTTAACTAGAAGGTACTATCGCAAACAGGCAAAGATCTTTGGAAACATTTAAATGCATTAACAAGCAAATAACTGTACATATAAAGTCACAACTTGCCATGTAAAAGCTTCAAATTGGAAATGTGTTTATACTATCATAAAAAAGTATTTACATTGCAAAGAAATTCAAATGTCGACGTTGAATTTGATGAAAATTGCGGCGTGATTAAAATCATAGGGTACTGAAGTAACCCACATATCTCTCCATGGACCACCATTTTAAATACGCGAACCCGTAGTATAATTTCTCTTTTCAAAAACACATTGTCTTAAACCAAAACAAAATGATCCCGTTGTATAGAGGCAAAAGGAAATCTTCGCTTTTCTTTGCCGATAATGGGTTAATTTAAACTATAGACTATAGTCTAGCTTTATCATATTGGACGCTATGTTACGAATATACATAAAAAACATAATCAATGAACTCTATGCAATTAGTCATCAACTATTTTTTTAATATATAAAAAAAGATATTTTGCTGATTAAGGTTCATTGTTTTTCATAGTATAAAAAGCAAAATTTCCTGCGCAATCAAGGCCAATTTTATTTGAAAAGATTTGATAATAAATCAAATCAACCTTCGTTTTGATATAATAAGTACGTTCATTTTAACAATAATATACCCAAGAAGCACAGAACAGTCCACTCGGCAATGATCGTCCGTAGTATGTCGCAGTTGGTAATAATCAAAGTTTTCCGGACTTTGTTAGTTAATTCCCGGCCTTCAAAGAATGTTATTCTTACTTCCTGTTCGAAAAGCGACGTCGGTGCAACGTCTTTGCTACGTCAGGGATGAATGAGGACGTCCGTAAAACTTTTGCATAGACTCAAAATCGTCCGACGGCTTGTCGAGTGGGATAATTGAAACTCTTGTTATGATTATTGTCAAACGATCCCACTCGGCAAAATGACTATAGCGTTTTAATATGGACCCACAAAAGAGTTTTCCGGACTATCCTTAACAGGGCAAACATTGAAAGAATGCAGTGTCTCAGACGGACGTTAGCAAGTTGTTCATCCAATATTTGACGAAATAGGACGTGCGGGAAACTGTTTTCCCACAATGTCTCACATTATAACGCCCTTCGCAACTTCTAAAGGCGTCGTCCACAGACAACCCCACTTTGGGATCAGCTGGTTGGGATAAGCTAACCGACACTCTAAGGCACATTTTTCAAAATCACTTAAAACATTGCAATATCAAAATAATGTTTTTTGAACATCCACATTTTACAAACAAGTATTCACTTTTTCCCAGACAGCTGGGTTGTTTCTCCTTTTTTAGCCAGCTTGGAACTGAAAAGTACACATTTTGCGAACATTGAAACGTTGAAGAATTCGTTGAATACAACCCAACTACCTATCATATTTTGCAATTGTAAGCATGTTCATTCAATTTTGAAATAGTTTTTCGCACTATTTATTGCGAAAATTATGAAATTATAAAAAAAAGGTAATTCTCAATCCTCACAAATCTCCAAGCTAGAACGCATTTTCTCAAAATTTCAAAGCCAGCTGGAATTCGTTGGAGAACACCTTTTTGGGGGAACAGCTCATGAGGTGCTCTTCACTCTTTAGTAACATATTTTTTCTTTGCGTCTTTCCAGCGACATTCGACCGGGCCGTGCAGTATCAAGCCTGTAAAGAAGACGATGAATGTAAAGAAGGGGACGTCCGCGAAAGCCAACTATTCGACGATGTCGCTCATTTTGATGTGAAAATGAATTCGATGGATGATGATTTGAATGCAACATTGACATTAAATGGTATGTAAATGTAATAAAATTATTTTGCCTTTACTATATTGACTCGATGAGATATAATATTTGACTTAGAATATAAGTAAAAATAAATAAAACGAATTGAACTTTGCTTAGAATGCGGTTGTAGCATTTCAAAATTTAAAACTTGGCTTGCAATACATTGTTGTGATAAGTATGTTGTTTTTTTTTGCATGAAAAAGTGTTGGATATCTCAAAGTTCAGAGTTTCTGACTTTCCTTTTCTGATTAATGCATCTCACTGAACGGATTTTACATCAGTATATATTAGGAAGCATCATCGTCTTTGTTTTTCTTCCTAAAATTTCTAAATGGCTGCGAACAAACTTTTTTAGCATTAAATGATCTCACAACCAGGCCATGGCTCTTATGTTTTTAACCGAATGTGTTTACTGGTTCTGCGCCTGGTGTTGATAATATTAAGCAAGAAAATATAGTCTACATGACTCATTTTATATGAATTGAACATAGACTAGATCTTGATTAAACATGACTTTTATCATGTAGTCTATATATTTCTCATAACGTGTTTGTGCTCTTTATAACCAACATGTTATTATATGGTGCATACAAACATGCTCTAGATTGTTGTTTCACTGATGAAACTGAGTGAATTAGCATTTCCGATATATAAGTCTAACTTAAAGCTAACTTAAACAACTTAGACTATTTCCTTTGCCATTTAATGGTGATGTCACCCACTCGGCAAGGGTCGTCACGTCGAGAGGACTACCTAATTTAGGCCCATATGTAAGTCGATGCAATGTATTTTCTACGTTTGTGACTAATAAGGACATCCGGAAACTTACGTACGGGCCCGAATAAGGTCGTCCTCTCGACGTCCGTGGACGTCTTGCCGAGTGGGCAACGGCTCTTTGCGTCTGCGTCTGCGGAATTAAGTAGGTGTAAAATATAGAAAGTCCCGCGGAATTAATACCTTAGGGACACTTTATTCTATGCCAATCTCTATTCCACAGACACAGGCTCAAAGAACCGCAACCATTATATCAAAACCAGTCTTGATGAATGTATCTTTTCTGTTCTAGAATATTTTTCATTGTTTTATCCTATTGATATGACAACTCTTTCCTTTTTGCATAAAAAATGATCTTTTTCGCTCTTTCACTTTTTCAATTTTACAAAATATCCATTTGTTTGGTATTCTCCTCACCTAGATAGAAATTTCATTCATTTAATGCGCACATGTATTCATACTTTCAGTCCTGTTCCATGAAACGACCCTTTGGATGAGCTGTGGCAGCATCGACTTGACAAAACCAAGAGCACCCGGCAGGGATGTGAAATCCGGAAAAATGTCGGAGCACGTCGGGTCAGAAGAAAATGATAAACACCTAGCTTCGGAGACCACAAGTCAAAATTCTGGTAATTATAAGCTAAGTACATATATTTTTAATGACGTCAGTTTGCTGACTTAATGTCAACATGAGCGATACAGCTGCAGAAAAAATATAAACCTTTTTTTTACACCTTTTGAGAACTTGACTTTGAGGATATTCTAAGAAATATAATTCCCAATCGGAAAATGTAACTAGTTTAATGTTTCTATATTTCTGCGGGATCTCTTTACTGGCGAGCTTGCTGAGCTAATTCAAATTTTGCTCAATATCGTGGCATTAAATTGAATCGATGATTTATATATGTCACAGGGTTTCTATTCGTTTTAGGGCAAGTATACTTGCCCTAGGGTAAGTATACTTGCCCTAGGGTAAGTATACTTATCCTAACTGTGTTAGGGTAAGTATACTTGCCCTTATATTTTTCAGGGCAAGTATACTTACCCTGGTTTATTGCCTTCAAAAAATGAAAGATACCCTGATTTGATATAAACATATGAGTTATTCATTTGAGTGAGTGAGTTAGAGGTTTCCCTGGATCAATGTGAGTAGAATGTTTCGCTCCTCATATCAATTTTGTTAATGATTATTGATTGCTATTGAAATTGAAGGTTTAGTCGTTCTATTACCAAATACAGCAATAGAGTGATTACTATTGGCGGCCTAGTGAGTCGAACACTTCGCCTCGATGAGTAGAGCGTTTCGCTCCGGATCAATGAGTAGATCATTTCGACTTGCTACCGACATTAAACATTTCGCTCGTACCTTTGTGTATAAATACAAATGAGTAAAATTGGTGGTCAGGATTCATTAAGTGATAGATGTTACTTTTGAAAATAAATGTATCGTTCAAATGCCGTTGGATGTAGTGGTGTGTCGGCAAAAAATTAATTTTATGCAAAAATGTATTATCTTTGTAAATCTGCAAATGTTCCCGAGCGCACGTTGTCACATTAGCCATACATGTTGTCTTGAAAATGAGTAGAAGTTAAAGGAAATGATTTATCTAGCGTGCAGGTGTGACTTTCGTCTACAGATGTACTGATATTTTTAGTAGTAATAAATTAAATCGATTATTCAAATGTTAACGAATATAGAGAATAAATGCATGGAGTGACATGATAGTGACATGATAGTGACAATTTGTTATAGTTTTTTATGAGAGTTTTTATGCAATAACATAAAAGAAGTTTTACATGAGTTTCTTAACATGTGTTAGCATTTAAAGATAAAACTTTTTTATTTTGATACAGATGTAACATTGTTGTATGATGATTCACCATAATGCCCTTCAGATCAAACGCCAATCGTGTTAAATGTCTAAACACTGATTTTAAATTGCAACTAGAAAGGCAATCATAGATTTCATATCTACGATCTTCTTGAGGTGTCGATTCAAATATGAATATTGTAAAAATAGGCTTATACCTTTAAGGCCATATAAGCTATTTGCTTTAGACAAAATACATGGGGAATACTGTCCTAAGTACAGATAAGCAATTGACTAAAAGATAAGCAATTGACTAAAAATGAATAACGAATGTTGACTGTGTCACTGTAAGCAGAAAGTGAATATTGATTATGCAGCAGCGCTTTATATAGCTGCCCCCTCTCCCGCACA
>LQRL01084923.1:13969-29007 GCA_001703475.1 Hydroides elegans
CAATGCTTTAATACATATTATTCTTTTAAGTTTATCCTATTACATATAGAAAAGTGTCGGACATGGCATTTTGAAAAAAAAACTCGACTGATTTTAATACCTGCGAAATTTTCGTAAAAGAAAAGATCGCAGATAATTATTCTACTGTAAACAACTCTGAAACTATTCAAGTTAAACACCATTGTTGCGTACGGAGTTAGGCTAATAATCGTATTTATAGGTTCCACTCACAAAGCGAACCGTTTAACTCACTCACCCCCATGAATAACTTGTGCATATAATGGACATACCAAGTTAGGGTATCTTTTAGTTTTGGAAGGCCAAAAACCAGGGTAAGTATACTTGCCCTGAAAAATATCAGGGCAAGTATATTTACCCTAAAAAATCAGGGCAAGTATACTTAACCTAGGGTAAGTATACTTGCCATAACCGAATAGATACCCTACACCATATATACTGACTGTACACCGGTGTTGGGTAGAAACAATGTGCCTGTAGAAATAATCACCCCCACATTACTTATATGCACTATAAGGTCTGTTTAGTTCGAAAGTTTCGCAGCTAAAATAATGATTTGTCGCGCTAGCCCAAAAATAAGATTTTCGCAGAAAGAGGCAAATTTCAAAATGGTCCTAAAATGTTGGAAGATGATGATCTAGAATCTACTAGAAAAATATGTGCCAGATATTCAATATAGCCTCGCTACTGCCACAAATAACGTCAAAACTATAATTTTTGATATATATTTTAGCTGAAACTTACTGGTTTTCTTGCTCATAATGAGAAGCGCGATCAAGGCAGTCCGAGTGTTTATGCGAGGTGCGAACGTTCTTAAGATCCAAACAATGACCAACAAATCGTTCGCCGCATTTGTACTGAATATATAGTAAATAGATCGGCTTATTTTCGCAGTTTTAAGTGCGATTTTGTGTTCGCGCATTTGTGGTCGATGACAAACATTTGTCAAAAGAATAGGCACATAACTTGTCAAGACCATATTGATCTTTTAAAACTACGTATTATCAACCTTAATAATCTAAAGGTCTGTTTAGTTCGAACGTTTCGCAGCTAAAATTATGATTTGTGGCGCAAGCCCAAAAATAAGATTTTCGCAGAAAAAGTAAAATTTCAAAATGGTCCTTAAGTTTTGAAAGATGATGATCTAGAATCTAGGAGAAAAATGTGTGCCAGATATTCAATATAACATTGCTATTGCCAAAAATAACGTCAAAAAAATAATTTTTGATATAATTTTTAGCTGAAACTTACTGGTTTTCTTGCTCATAATGAGAAGCGCGATCAAGGCAGTCCGAGTGTTTATGCGAGGTGCGAACGTTCTAAAAATCCAAACAATGACCAACAAATCGTTCTACGTATTTGTACTAAATACATAGTAAATAATTCGGCCTTTTTTCGCAGTTTTGAGTGCGATTTTGTGTTCGCGCATTTGTGTTCGTTGACAAACATTTGCCAAAAAAATAAGGCACATTACTTGACAAGACCATATTGTTCTTTTAAAACTACATATAATCAACCTTAATAATCTAAGAGCGACAAGTCATTCATCATAAACACTCGGTAAAAATGCATAAACACTTTTTTTAACTGTTCGCATGTTTTATGTGCGAAATTTTCATACTAAACAGACCTTTAGAGCAACCGTTCATTCATCATAAACACTCGGTAAAAATGCATTAACATTTTTTTAGCTGTTCGCACGTTTTTATGCGCGAAACTTTCAAACTAAACAGACCTATACGCATTCAAGTAATGTGTGCCGTATATGTAATGTGCCTTATTTGTTCACAATGTTAAACACACTTATTAATAAAGGGGTTTGTTTTATTGAAGGATACAATAAAGTATGAATAATAATATCTTAAGTTTTGAAATAGTTATTGCAATATTCATTGCAATGACATCCCGTCCAAGGAATCGATTTAGTTATCCTCTTTGTTAAATTAATTGTTACATGTTTTACATAATTATCCATTTCTCAATCATAAGAGCATTCTCATTTAAAGTTTGCTTTGTATTGTTAATAAAAACATGAATGCACACCTAAATTAAATCATAATTGACTGCTCGTCTTAATTGAATTTCTTAATTGCATCCAGCTATATTCTTAGGGTTGCAATTATATTTGACAACTTACCAATCGCAATTTTATAGGTTATCAAAGATGCATCGAGGCTTTCAAATAGTAAAGCAACCCATAATCGAGGAAACCTTCATTATTGCAATTAATTACAACCATTGAATCGATTTAGAGGAACAAAAACATTCTGAAGGTCATATAAAAAAACTATATAATATCAAAGTAAATCAAAGATTCAAACTCTTTTCGGTTAGACGAGAGGAGTTATGTAAAAAAATGAAACTTTATTAATGACTTCCAAAAAAAACCTTTGATTAGATGACAAAAATTGGGCGGGGACAAGTTATTAAATGCAATAAATTACTCTTGAATTAATACAGAGAAAGTAATCAACAATAGCATACAATTTGTCAACGCAACCCCTTGATCTTAATCTTTTGAGCAAAATACACCATGAAAAAAATCTCGAAAAGGGCATATATATAAGTAACTCCCACCTCAAATGAGCAGCAGCCCTTTTACAAAGAACATATAGAGAAAAGGCACATTATATGAATGGCACACTATATGAATGCAACACCGGCAAATAGCATGCTCTGGATGTCCTTATCATGTGGTTTTACGTCCGCAACACAATTACACCACAAGGACGTCGCCAAAATGTGAAAAAAAAACGAGAAGTTCAGCGATGTACTAAAATGACGTCTTAAGGAAATTTTTCACGACGGACATTTTAACGCGTCAAGGTACGTCAATAAACAGACGTTGTAAAGACGTGATACTACGTTGTAAACTTGTGATGTTGTAAGAACAATGATCAGGATATAATCTGAATTCTTAGGACCTCATTCAAAGGTAAATTTAGTGAACATACGTACTGTTAAAGGACATAACGATAGAACATTTTAATGTTTGAGCACTTATAGTAGGAGACATTTTGATTTCAAATTGGAAAATGATTTAATTAAGATGAACATCTATTATATTCTTAAATATGCAGAGGCCTATATGTGATATCAATCTTTAAACTGATTTCGATATTTAGATAAAAATATGTATGCAATAAATTATTATGTCCGATAAAATGACGTCTCTAATTAGTTCTAAAACGGACAAGTTAGAACGTCGTATTTGTGGTCTGAACCGATGTTTTTATTTCACGTTTGTCCTTTCAATATTATATATTGACGGCGATGCGACGTCTGACGATTACGTCTCGCAAACTTTAATATGAGTCCATTATATAGCAAACTTAAATAGGGTGTCATGTAGTGACGATGAGAGGACATGAGAAAGTACGTGGCTTGGCCGAGGGGTAAGAGTTTGGTGAAATCTCACACAACGTAAAGGGTTGATCTGTACGTTGGTGTTTTTTCATTATGTGGCAAACGTCAGTCCCCTGTTTTAAGACTAGGTTAAGTTCACTTAGCTACTTAAGAATGTGTCTATTGGATTATTTAACAGGATCAGAAACCGGAATAATCCTCGGAGTCATTGGCAGTTTGGTCATCATTGTGGTGGTCGTGGTTGCTATTGGACGGTGAGTATTTGTTTTCAAATAGTATATGTATTTTTAAAGTCAAATTTGGTCGTATGAGGCACGGTAAAATAAAAGAGTTCACTCCATTAATATTCAATATTATGTTAAATGATGCAATCAAATAATTAAGATATGATATCATCGAAAACAGTATTTATGTGTAAATATTAGTTTCTTAAAACTAATATAACGATAAGTATTTTGATACGGTTATAACTTTAACTGGTCTTTTTGATATGTTACAGCAACAAAATAACCAAGCTCTCCGCAAAACCAGCTAAACCCATGTCGCCATCAACCCTTGGTCGCAAACCAAAAGCATTCGAAACCAACAACAGACTATGCCTGGAGAATGAAGACAAAGACGAGAAAGACAAATACGAGGATGAAGAAGAAGAATATGACTTCATTCCCGACAAAGATGTGTCTCAATCCCGACCGCCCATTCGTATCCATGACGATGTACGACTGTCCGTTTTGAACGTCTACTCAGAGGCGAATTATTCGAATCCGCTTGATAGACGATCTAGGTTGCCAACGGTTACGAAGATCCCGGTTAATAGCGGAAGTGGTCGAAGTCTTGTTGATGGGAAAGAGGTGCCGAAAACAAGTGGAATTCCCGATGATTACTCGCTTGCCGGTCACTGTGTGTCAAAGACCACGAAAACCGTCAAGTCGCTGGGTAGTTCTGGAAATGATCAAAAGGCCGACGGTATCACTGGCAAACAGAGCGGTCAAGACAACGATAAGCCTGCTATGGATTCATCAGCAACCGATACCAGTCGTGACAAACTACCCCGGGACCACACCACAAAACGTCAATCCGACCCAAACAACCTCCACCCATCCAACCAGCGGGAAGGAAGAGCACAGAGAGCAACGGACACCGACGAATTCCAGCAAGAGTTGATTTCCTCGATTCACATGAAAAACATGGGAGAAAACGCCTCAAATCAACGCCTTCGCCGTCGACGCCAAGACAGCGACAAACCCAATAAAAACCAAGCCAATCTCACCAAACCCGATGATAACGAAACCGAAACTGATGCCGATGTCCTCTCGGAATTGATTGAAATGGAAGAGAATGTGCTGTACGTAGGATCGGATGAGGATGATGACGTCATAAAGCGAATCCAAGACGAGGTCAAAACTACAATGCCGATTGGATTGGGTAAAACAGACGCGGATGGGAATTTAACTGGAAAGGGAGATGATGGTATCGATGAGGTGATCTTTGAAGAAAATGAACTGTATATCGAGAGCTAGATTTGTGCAAACAATATTTTCGGATGGCATTATAGAGTCTATAAGCGTTCTATATTTCATTTATATTTTATCTATCGATTACGCACTCACTTGTTTATGTCTGTGCAAAATGTAAGGACCTTGCACGAATTTGTGGAGAACGAAATTTGTAGTTGTTAATAAAAGTTTTGAGAGAGAAAAAAACTTCGAATGTTGTCTAGATAAGTAAATAATACTTTTCTTTTATATTCGCAATTGAACAGATTCTATAAACAACGAGGTATATTTTGGTAACACATTTGATTGTATAGGCCTAATTAATGATATGTTTGAATTTAGGAAACTGCTGCAAAATCGGAACAAAATAGGGTTGACCATAAGGTTTCTCTTGGTTTACTATGGCTACGTCAATGGTTTACCGTTTACTTCAATGCAGTGGTTTATGAAAAAACACTGGCCGATAAATGTCCCATAATGCACTGATGCCATAATTCATATCCGGATCTACATGTAGAAGTGTAGTTGTTATTACTTGGCTGTCATCGTGTCATCGTGTATTCATTTAACAACTGTCAATGCATGGAACATAAAAAGAAAGGTTAAAACAAAACAACAACAATACCCGGTAGTCTAATGATTTCGAATCTGTTAAAATTGGATATGATTTTCATGTTGTAGATTCTACTTGATCAGTTTAAAGGATTCAGATGTATAATGAAAGCATGTGTATTTGTAAGTAATGGACTCTGCCAAACGTCGTTTTTAGCTGCTACCAAAATCTTATGTTATTATGTTTTATATATCAAGAGAGCCTGGCCTATATTTTCAATATGAGAACCACTGTTTCTCAACATAAACTCAAAGAGCAAAAGAGATTGCGACTTGGTGAGGGTAGCGTAAAAGTTTCCAATAGTTAATGTCTCTATTTGAAAATGACTTCTACTTTTGCTAGAATCCTAACGATTATGTGTTATTTTTTAATCATATATGTTTTTTTTTAATATTTCGCTTCATATCCTAGCGATTAACTATGAAATATATTTCCGATAAAAAAAGATATTTTTTTATTTTTGTCTACAATATTGCACTCATTCATTGCTAGCTAGTGCCTCATGTAATTGCTTTATGTATTATTTAGGAACAATCTTATAAAATGGATTAAATGGTTTTAAAGTATTTTCAAGTATTTGTCATCACGGTTATGTTCTGTGAAATTATTTAAAATCATGGTTTAATTGAAATTTTTGAAAGAACTTTGACTTTAACGACAATGAGATGTGGTTTTCGAGAAATAACAACATTATGGTTAGTAAGTGCAACATAAATCATCAATTTTCAGCTTCAATAAAATATCATTTACAATTGTTTAATATTTTATTTTGTTCGAACGACAATGAATCTACTTAAAATTGACAAGCTTTCCCTGGTCTAAATCCTTACAAGTTATAAAAACAAAGGCATCAGAGATGCAAAGCCCTCAGCCACGATAGCGACTCATTTACAATCCCAGCCTTTATTACTGTAGTATTGAAATCTTAGCGCACGGAAAACCAGTTATATCTTTTAACTTATCGAAACAAGATAATTCAAAATTGCACTATTTTATGCAGTTTCTTGCTTAGCAATTAAGTACATTTACACATTTTATATATTATTTTTGTAAATAGGTGTATACCCTACTTTCACGTCCAGAATTTTACAAGTCCTGCCAAACCTTTGGAACATCCCTTATATTCAAGAGGTTATGTGTAGGGTTAAATTGAATTTGCATATATTTTGACCCGAATCGCGAGTCGCGAATCAGCTCACAAATGTCAAAGATCTTAACCCCAAACAATGACCAGGTCACTATTTTAAGGCCCGGTCATTAATTAAACTTTTTTCTAAATAGCTTTAGCTATTTACCAATTTAGAATGTCGCTTTATTATAAGAGCACAAACGTCTAAAATGCTGCTAGGGATAAACCACGAGTGTGCCCATGTCTGATTATACTATGTTATTAACCTCATACATTTCTCGAATATAATTTCATACTGGTCATAGAATCTATTAAATCGTTCTGCATTTAATTCATTATTGCAAATTGTTGGGAATAAAATGCTCATGTTATTGAGAAAATCATTTTTTTATATAAAAAGGCGTCGTCCCCTCCTACCCCAACATATCTTTTATCCATTACGTTCTTGAGATAGAAACTGCAATTAGACATCTGGAGGGAATAGTGGATATAGAGCCCATTACGTTCATTTTAAGTGACTCTGAAAGTTCTGAGTATGAGACGTCGTGTGATGAAAACGGTTGTTAGAATCTATATGAAGGTCTGTGAATTCGTCTGTTAATGTGTTGATTTTTGTCGTATGCATATGTATACTATACTATTGTGTGACTTTTCTATATAAACTAGCAACTCAGACAGTTTTTATTAATGTTTGACATGTATGCCTAACACATCGATCCTGTTAAATATTTTGGGCGTGTTTTGTTTATCATGTAAGAAGGCTACTCCAGAATAAAAGGTGGAACTCTGTCATTTTTCTTGTGTTTGTTTTTTGTCATTGTTTGTGCGCTAAGATCTCAATACTACAATAGCACCCATACTAACTGTATGTCAAATATAATTGCGATTGGTGAAGAATTGTAGCCTTTAGTGTGTTCACAAGCTCCCTTAATTGATATTTATGAAGGGGCTTATAGGGGATTTTTCTAAGTCCAGTTGGGCCATTTTTCCTGGCCAGATATGGCTCATTTATAATTCCAACCTTTATTAGCATTCATACACACTGTATGCCAAATATAATTGCGATTGGTGAAGAATTGTAGCCTTTAGTGTGTTCACAAGCTCCCTTAATTGATATTTATGAAGGGGCTTATAGGGGATTTTTCTAAGTCCAGTTGGGCCATTTTTCCTGGCCAGATATGGCTCATTTATAATTCCAACCTTTATTAGCATTCATACACACTGTATGTCAAATATAATTGCGATTGGTGAAGAATTGTAGCCTTGAGTGTATTCTTGGGC
Source organism: Hydroides elegans (assembly GCA_001703475.1). Lineage (NCBI taxonomy): Eukaryota > Metazoa > Annelida > Polychaeta > Sabellida > Serpulidae > Hydroides > Hydroides elegans. The sequence continues at coordinate 21,873 of LQRL01084923.1, forward strand.
TTATAGTGGATTTTTCTAAGTCCAGTTGGGCCATTTTTCCTGGCCGGATATGGCTCATTTATAATTCCAGCCTATATTAGCATCCCTTAACTGATATTTATGAATGGGCTTATAGTGGATTTTTCTAAGTCCAGTTGGGCCATTTTTCCTGGCCGGATATGGCTCATTTATAATTCCAGCCTATATTAGCATCCATACTAACTGTATGCCAAATATAATTGCGATCGGTGAAGAATTGTAGCCTTGAGTGTGTTCACAAACTCCATATATGAAGGGGGCTTATAGGGGATTTGTCTAAGTCCAGTCGGGCCATTTTACCTGGTCGGATATGGCTCATTTACAATCCCAACCTTTATTATCACCCATACTAACTGTATGCCAAATATAATTGCGATCAGTGAAGAATTGTAGCCTTGAGTGTTTTCACAAGGTAATTGTTTACCGACAGACAGACGGACAGATGGACACGACGATAGCAATAGCCTTCAGCCAAAGTGTTGGCTGAGGGCTAACGAGATCAAAGTCCTTTTTCATATTTACTTTTACAAGAAAAAACATGACTTGCAATGTGTGAAAAAATAAAAAATACACCGCAACCTATCGAAATAAACCCTGATATTTATTATTTTGTTAAATATAAATCATAGTAAAAAAACTCATGTCCCCATAATTATGGCCTTGATCTTGGCTTCCTTGGCTTATATTATCATTTTCTTAAACAAATGACATGACATATTTAGATTCTATATTCAGATTACGTGCATGAGGTATGAATAAAACATACTAATACTACAAATAAATGTTTAAAACTTTTATTATCCCCCGTTAAAACGAGGGGATATAGGGTTGAGCTAGTCCGTCTGTCTGTCTGTCTGTCTGTCTGTCTGTATGTCCGTATGTCTGTTTGTCCCGTTTGATGTGGGGTACTTTTTACACGCGAGTTTGGTATAAATGAGTTGAGCTAGATGTTTCAAATTTTATACACGTATAAACCAAGGTTTAAAGTTATTCCTCGTTTCTCGTTTGGATTTTATCTCAATTGGTTGAAAATTGTCGATTCTGGAGCACTTTAAAAATTGTCGATTTTAAACTTGTTTTCAGATGCCAAGCACTTTGTGTAGGTGAGTTTGGTTTGAAGGAGTTGAGCTAGAGCTTTCACATTTCATACAAGTATAAACCAAGGTCTGACGTCGTGCCTCGGTAAGGTGTCATCTCAATCGGTTGATAATTGTCGATTCTGGAACACTTTAAAAATTGTCCATTTTAAACTTTTTTTTCAGATGCCAAGGACTTTGCGCAGGCGAGTTTGGTCTGAAGCAATTGAGCTAGAGCTTTGCAATTCAATACACGTATAAACCAAGGTCTGAAGTCGTGCCTCGTCAAGGTTTTATCTGGATCTGTTGAAAATGGCCGACTTTGTCGGCCATCTTAACCAGTTGTGATTACATAACAGACGCCCAACAACACAGCTCCTCCTTTTATGCGCTATGTATTCATATGTAATTTTGCCAAAATATGTCGTATTTTAACCTGGGATAACTAAGGCGTTTTTAAAGATACAAGAATTATAAAATAACCATTGGTTAGCTCAGTCCTTCTAGTTTCTCATCATATAAGTTTCATAAAATAATTATATGTTGAAGCCGCTAAATATTGATTCAAACTAACCCACCCTCCTCTTGTCAAAACTAATCCCGCTGTGTTTAGAGCCAGACAGTAGGAAAGATGCCGCTCCTTTGATATCCCTTTAATCTCACTAAGACGCGCGCTATGGTCATCGAAATACTCTCGGGATATTTCAAGCAAGTTGCGTCACCTAGCTGGGGGTGTGCATGTTGGGATGCATGGCCCAAATTTGTATTTGACCAGAAGGGTACTCGAGCGTTTTAGGTATAGGGCTTTTACAGGACAGCTCACGATCCACCATTTGAAAAACGTTAATTTTTTTTTTCGATGTTAGGAACCCTATTAGAAATCTAGACTTCCTGGCGTGAAAGCATTTATGAGAGAGAAGTGTTAGGGTGCTTCTTATTTTACCTCCACCACTTTCAGTACAACTATTTGGTCAGAGCGACAGGCTCACGTCCTGATTATGTCATCGCTAAGTGTAAAATGCATCCCAACATGCACATCCCCAGCTAGGTGACGCAACTTGCTTGAAATATCCCGCGAGCATTTCGATGACCATAGCGCGCGTCTTAGTGAGATTAAAGGGATATCAAAGAAGGGCATCTTTCCCACTGTCTGACTCTAAACACAGCGGGATAAGTTTTGACAAGAGGAGGGTGGGTTAGTTTGAATCAATATTTAAGCGGCTTTAACATATAATTATTTTATGAAACTTATTTGATGAGAAACTAGAAGGACTGAGCTAACCAATAGTTATTTTATAATTCTTGTATCTTTAAAAACGCCTTAGCTATCCCAAGTTAAAACACGACATATTTTGGCAAAATTACATATGAATACATGGCGCATAAAAGGAGGAGCTGTGTTGTTGGGCGTCTGTTATGTAATCACAACTGGTAAAGATGGCCGACAAAATCGGCCATTTGGGCCATTGCGAATATGGAACACTTAAAACATTGTCGATTTTAACATTTTCACCCGATGTTAAGTACTTTGTGCACGCGAGTTTGGTATGAAGGAGTTGAGCGAGAGATTTTAAATTTAATACACATATAAACCAAGGTCTGAAGTCATGCCTCGTCATAGTGCCATCTTGATCGGTTGAAAATTGTCGATTTTGGAGCACTTTAAAAAGTAGCGAAAAGTTAATATTCAGATGAGGGAATTTGGGTGATGATATAAGATATTATCATTTGAGTACATGGTATGTGCTTCTATAAGCAAACATATACGCAAACATATACATTAGTTTTTAGATAAGTGAAATGATATTTTTTCTTCATTTGTCTCGTCAGCTGCCCTCGTCAGCATATTTTTAAGTAATCATGCTTATATCAGCATATTAATCAACAAATTAACACCTTTCTGGCCTGGTGCATTTTGAATTGGCTTACAAAAGTCATCGTGCTTATATAAGCATATTTGAAGAGCACCTCACGAGCTGTTCCCCCAAAAAGCTGTTCCCCACCAATTTCCAGCTGGCTTGGAAATTTTGAGAAAATTCATTCTAGCTTGGAGATTTGAGTAGTTTGAGGAATACCTTTTTTGATAATTTCTTGATTTTCATAATATTTAGTAAGAATAATTATTTCTAAGGTGCTTAAACTTGCTTGCAATTGTCTAATAAGCTATAATTTGCAAGATATAATACATTTTTTGGTAATATTTAACATTCCGATTTTCGCAAAAGGTGTTCCTTTTCTGTTCCAAGCTGGCTAGAAAAGGAGAAACAGCCCAACTGGCTTGGAAAAAAGGAACACCTTTTTGAAAAATTTAAATGTTCAAAAACTATTATTTTGTTATTCTTCATAGTTGTAAAGTTGATTTAAGTTGATTTTACAACTTTTTGAAAAATATGTCGTGGGGTGCCCTTCATATTTGCTATGTAAGTTAAATGACATATTTATTTCACTGGCCTTGTCAGCTGCGTCTCAAAAGAACCTGGAATGTGCTTATAGAAGCATAATTTAATGTAATAAAATTATCTTTTTGCTTCACTGGCCGTGTCAGTTGCCTCTCAAAAGCATTTTGGATGTGATATATGAGCTCGTGCGTTAAAAAGCATATTTTCTTTAATTTATAATTTGAGGATACTTTTGCCAACTGGTTTCGTCAGTTCAAGAGATGTCTTACGAAAGAAGTGAGTGATGATGCAAGGTGCTACTCTGTTTTTCTTTCATCACATGATCTTGTTTATTCGCAAAATAGTTCGTTATTTACAAGGTTAATTTTAGTTAAAACTGACCATCCTGCACATACGAATTGTTGAAGTTCATGGGGGATCCAAGGTCACTGACCTTCTAGTTGCTATAATTTTGAGATGGGTGGAACGAATTGAAGTTGTGTGTGCTGTAAAACTTATTTTACAGCAATAGCTTATATGAACGAATCCATATTGATACAAACTAATGACAAGCATTTAAACCTGCACTTATCCATTCAGGATGTAAATGCTTTAAATTGGCATATCTGTTAACATAGGATGTTGGAAGCAAACAACAGCAATTACAATATTCTATGATTTAAGACATGTATCTGATTTCAATACAAATGATTTCCATGCATTATATAATATATTCCAGCATATATTTATATAAAGGTGATATATCTACCATTTAAGAAGGTATATTTATCCCACCTTTGAAAATTACTAAATAAATTTACTTACATTCAAATAAAAAAAAACAAGATAAGTAAAATCAAAATTAATTGCGATTTAAGCCCTGCTAACATTACTGAGCGGTTCTGAATAAAAGTTGTAATTTTCACTGTTCGCTTTGAGGGACATATTAGAGGGCTTATCCTGTCGCTACCCGCGATTTCCCACAGAGAAAACAGTGAAAATCGCTACCCAGCGATTTAATGAGGGCAAAGCCTTAATCTCAAAGTATGATTATGTATTTTTTTTATTGACAAAAACTGATTATATAATGATGGGGCTGAAATAGAGCGATTTGCATTTTTTTATTATTCTTTAAAAATGATTTTGTCGCGCTCAATATGCGGAAATGTCCGGGTTGTACTTAAATTTAACAGTTTTTTTTGTCAAATTCCTAGATAAGTCTGTTTGTTCCACTGTTATCTCGGTTATGAAGTTTCAAATTTGTCGTTTCGGTTTCCTGATATTGCGCGCTGATAACTGTAAATGAGTATATTCTATTGCAGGATTTATGAAATCAGTCAAAATATTCGTTTGCGATATTTTGTATTTCTTAAACATTTACATTTGCCTTCATCTAGGAAACAGCTGCAATGTTATAAATGTATTTCAACATTAATAAAAATGAATAAAATTTGGTTCGCAGTGATTCTAGGATTTATATTTGAAATCACTATTGCAGGTCAGTTATTCAGAAGATGTGTATTCAGTTAAATGAAGAATAATGTATTAAAGATAATCTTTCTTACAACGAAATCGTTTTCCGGTTCAAATAGCAACGATCCTGTAACAAATGGACATGTACTGGCACTCCATACGTCCGTCTGCATCTGCGCCTGCGCTTGCGTCGGCGTCTGCGTCTGCGTTCGTCTTTATACAACATTACAACCATCGACTCGTGCGTTATTTCATCCGTCCTCGAATCATTACTATTTCTAAGCATATAACTTAATTTTAAAAGGTTAAACCAAATTCATTTGTGTTAGTTTATTATCCTTAATTAGTCATTATAATATAAAATTAACTCACAATCAAGTAAAACAAGATCAAAATAGTTGAGACCCTGTAATGTTAACCGCATTTTCCCATCAACATTAGCTTATTTTATTAGTTTGGTTGAATATCATCTTTAAGGTCTATAAATCCAAAGACTAGAATAATATTGCAATACACGATTCCTTGTTCCCAGGTGACCTTTTTCATCCGTTTTTTTTTGTTTTGTTTAATCCGCATTCTTAGTTCGATAGCGCAAACGTAGACGGACATATGCAGCGCTAGCTTTATGCCTCTATTCGCTAAGACCAATATCATTTTCTGTGGTTAATGGACGACTCCCCCTGCGAACCAAAACACTTAGCTTACTGACCTAATTTTGAAGAAAAAACTCACTTTATTTGTTTCCAACTTACCAAACGCCTTTGGTAGACTCACATAAACCCATTTGGTCAAATTACCTAATGTATTTGTAATTTTCATTTCAGAAATCCGTTTTTCTGACAGCTGTGTTGATTGTTTGAAATTCATGTGCAATGAAACAATTCACGAAAAAGCGAGAGTAGAAGATAATGTAATGATGGGTTCAAAAACGTGTATGTGTTCCACTGACAATGTCTTTCTTGATGGAAGAAGGGCACTAACAGTTGATTCACACTGCGGTAAGTCATGCGTTGTGGGTAGAATTTAACACTGTTGAGTAAAACCGAGTAAGATGGAATAGCTGACGCATAATGAGTTTGTTTGTCTCTTGATAATTGGTTATAGCTAGAAACAATCTTTGGATAGCTTGTAGATATATACTTTTAAAAGAAAAAAACACCGATTTCATAAGTAGACCTCTCATGTGAGCTCTTTGAATATAGACAATTTATTTTGTTTTTCGCTAGCATTTTTCTGGTCTTAATCATTTCAGCATGTTCCGACAAAGCTGCGCTGTGCCTCGATGGGAAGGATACTGGCCATTGGAAGTCCTGCCCTGAATGTCTTAAGTTCTGCGTTGCTGAAAATTTAGACATTTACGACTCAAATAACCGGAAAACGTGTGACTGCCCAGATACACCGGAAGAAAAAGGGGTTGACAAACGATGCATGCTTATCCGAGTCCGAAGTGACGACCCTGACAATGGTCTAGGGCTAGAAACATCAGTATCGACGACACAGAGTTACATTGACTTGACTACACATAAAGTGGCTGCTAATGCAACCGACTGGAGAGACTTAGATAATAAAATTGAGGCAAGGACAACAGAAAAGACGATGGTGTTAACTGAAACCATTGGTGAGCATTGGTTATCGATTTATATGAAACAATAACATTTTACGCTAATTGATCTTATGATGTATCAAAATTTCAAAACATCAAGTTTAACTCTTTTATTTCATTTGTTTGCGTTTACGAAAACATAACCTTTTTGTGGCAACAGTATCTAAATATAAAGTACATCTTAACGTTTATTCTCGGCCGGCTGTTTTATGTATTTTGTAACATAATCTGTTGAATATATGATCTTATTTTATGGTTGAAGCATTTTACAGGGCATAACCACCCGGTCATTATCTTTTGTGATAATGCCCGGGTGCGTAGTAATTGTATAATTTTTGTTTAAAAAAAAATAAAGATGTCTATTTCATTTCAATAAAATAAAATTGCCCCAGTCAGGAATTGAACCCCGACCGCCCAGGTGCCGCTTTGGCGTCTGTTGCATATGGGCGCATTCTCTACTCTATTAGCATATTCACGAGTACGTAATGACAACTGTCTTGGTTGTAGGACACACACGCTCGGACACTCAGTACTCGGTGAACTTGACCTAGTATTGTAATTGTGACGTCAAAATTCAAATTCTACGT
>LQRL01084933.1:6796-21633 GCA_001703475.1 Hydroides elegans
CTCTTTAAGAATGTTCATTCTTCAAGAACCATCAATCCCCTATGGGGATTCAGGTAAGATATTGCCCAAATTTTTTTATCTTTTCAACCCTATTCACCATTTACTGATGGACACTTCCTTGCTTTGATTGTGAACATGTCCCCTTGCAATGAACTGTCATATTCAAATTCACATACAGCCTGTAAGTGTGCATTATTGCTCCCCCTCTTTACATGGTTTTGTCCTCGTACGAATTGATGAATTCTTCGATCATGTCCTATCATTTTTCATCTAGCCTCAACTATTTTGTATAATTATACAGTAAAAAATGTCTTATACAGTCACGATTGGGACTGAGTGACACCGTCCGATTAAGCAAGGTGTCCAAACAAGTTTGTAATAGAAACAGCGAAGAAATTACTTTTAAATAATGTCAAGTTTAGTAAAGTGTCCAGTCCATAAGTATCTGGTTCCAATGTTTTACTGTTATAACTATCTTATTCTTTTTTTCAGAACCTCGGTATCACATGCGAGGGATTGCATCCAAAAGAATTTCCAGGAGGCAGGAATATAACTTTAAAATTCTATATACATGCATATTCCTTGATAACCCAGCAACAGAAAACCCGCTTCTGTCGGTTTTCATTGAAAATCAACCAAGTTCGCAGTAAAGCTTGGCCAGCAACTTTCTAAAGTTAAAATTTATTTCATTTTTTTTCCAGAACCTGGGTATCACATGCGAAGGCTTGCATCCGAAAGAACTTCCGGGAGGGAGGAATATTACTTGCGATGAAGAAGAAACTTGGCATCTGTGAGTTTTATAAATTTGAAATATTTTTGAGTCTTGATAAGTAATAAATGTTTGATGAATAATGTCGTTGATAACTTGTAAATATCACAAAAAAAAAAGAAGAAAAAAAAGAAAGGAAAGCTTGTCATTTCTCTCTAAGTCCACTTTTTTCTCAATGTTTCCCTTTATCTCGTTCTATCGGTCTGTCTGTATGTCTGTATGTCTGTCTGTCTGTCTGTCTGTCAGTCGGTCTGTCTGTCTGTCTGTCTGTCTGTCTGTCTGTTTGTCTTTCTCCCCTATCATTCTCTCTTTCGTTCTTACTTTCTCTCCATCTCTCGCTCGCTCTCTCTCTATTTCTCCTACTTTTGGATAATAATATTCATTCATTTTTTTTGGCAGATTCAAAGATGATTCATTCACAGTGAAGGCGGGATGGACCAAACATAGATTACCTTGCTTTGGCTATGTGATACAAGAACACGATTTACCAGGAAAGTAAGAACGTATTATTTGGTAAATTATATAAATAACAATAATATGTATTGTCACTAGTATTAAAAGCTAGTTATACGTTGTTATAGCCACATGAAAATGTACGAAAAAAAAAAAGATATTGCAATTTAAATGAATATATGCTGAACGAGGCTAAGTTTGAGATACTCATTGCCTATTTCCTGATATCCAGCGACCGCTAACCGAACATTTCGTCCAGTTTTGAAATTACAGTAGAACCTCGTTAAACCGAATAGGTCGGGACCGGCGAAAAGTGCTCGGTTTAACCGATATTCGGTTTTACCGATATTCCACGGTCACTTCAGCCAACGCTAACTTTTGATTACATCATGAAATAATGGTCAAGAAAAGCAAGTTATATGTAGCCTTATCAGCTTGATATAGCGTCAATGTGTTATTTTAGCTATTTTTTTTATCATCTCAAAACATTAAAGACTTTTTTAAATGTCTTGATATTTGTTGATAAGTGCGCCTAATATAAAGTTGTTCTTGAACAAAGAATCGATGCCAACTAAAATTATTAAACAAATACCCAGTGATAGATAGCATCAATAGGAAGCTTTACTCAATCATTGCTAAGAAGGATGTCCTGTTTTGACTGACTATGTTGAACAATCCCCGGAGATCATGTTTTCATAAGAAAATCAGCCTCAACAGAAAGCTTTACTCAATGCATTGTCATTATTTCTGTGGAATAATTTCCGGAGTCCAGCTTTTAACCAGGTTGAAAATTTCCCGGAGATAAGGGTTTCATGAGACAATAGCTTGTGGTTTCACATGTCGAGGAGTCCCAGGAGTTAAGGGTTTTATAAGCAAATCATTTGTGACACGATAAGTCGAACTTTTCCCGGAGATAATGTTTTTATGAAAACATATTACAATCAAGCCAATGAATTGGTAATTTTAAAGCATATCTTTGACAAATATATAACAAATATCATAAAAAACTGTTCGGATAAACCGATACCTCGATAAACCGAATTTTTATTAAGAAAATATAAGAGGAAAAATGGCGGGACCGACGGTTTTAGTTCGGATTAACCGATATTTCGGTTTAACCGATATCGGTTTAACGAGGCTCTACTGTAGTTGAGTACTCTTCTATGGATTCACGCGTAACTTCACATAAACTGCGGTTTCCTCAATTTAAATGAATATGATGATTATGGTTAACTGGTTTTAATATGGGTTTCATTTGGTTCGATGTTTGTGTGAAGGTTTGTTTCATTGTGATTTTAGATAAATTTGAAGGACCTTTCAACCAACCCAATATTTGCTGGTTTTATCAAAGCCATTACCATAAGTGGGTTAAAGCCAAATGTGAACGCTAGTTTGATTTATTTGAATTCATCTACAAATTAAATTGTATTTTGGACATTTGCAGATTCAATCCGCAAATATCAATACAAAAAGGAACTCCCAAACAACTTGCAAGTCTTTGGGGAATGGTCAAGGATGTACAGGGGAACCTCGTTAAACCGAACACGGATAAACCGAATTATTGCTTAAACCGAATATATTTGGCAACCCGATGCTCTATATTTCCTTTATAAAACTTATCGGATAAACCGAAAATCGGTTATACCGAGCATTTTTCCCGATCCCGAGGTGTTCGGTTAAACGAGGTTCTACTGTATTATGTTTTATGTTTTATCAATTCGTTAAAGCCATGGACTTACGGGGTTGAAGCAAGAGTTGGGATGAATTTGAATCCAACCTAAATAATTCAAATGTTCTATTGCAGACTCAATCCGCAAATATTAATAGAAAAAGGAATTCCCAAACAGCTTTGGGGAATGTTTAAAAAAGGCGAATCAGTACCTACATCATCAGGGGAATTGGTGAGTGTATAAGCGAAATGATAAACACGCATGGATTATTATAATTTGAGTTTTTATAGATAAAAAGCCAGAGCTAAAGCACCAAAAAGTGTATTAATCTTTCGGGAAAACCAGGCCTGCCAGACCGTTCTTTTTTAAAAGATTTGTTCTTTTTTTTTTCACTGCGTTCTTTTTTATCGTCAAAACGTTCTTTTTTTCGGTGACCGTTATTTATTTGTTCTTTTTTTCTACATTTCGAAATATATCTTCAATAAAAATTCTTTTTTTTCTATAAAAAAAAAAATCGGCGCGCCTTCGGCGCGTTTGAAAAAAATGTATATATATATATATCTAACAATGTTCTAACAGACACAGGTAACATATATATATTTTAACTTCCTTTTCGCATGTCAATTCGTTGCGTTAAGAAAGAACACGTTTCGAGTTCCTATTTAAACCTGCGGGTAATACAACGATTTTACATGCAAAACACATAGGTGCGGGTTATACATCGGTGCGGTTAAAACAACGATTTCAAAAACATATCGATTTTTTATTTAAATGTAAAATAAAGTTAAGTTTTGTTGATTTAAATTGATACAGAAGCGATAGTAATTGTTAACATAAGCTTATGTAATAGCTTGACGGATATTAAAAGGATAGAATAATCATTATAAACATATTTAAGACATTGGTATAGGGTTATGAGGTAAAATATAAACTTTGCAGAAAACGGTCAATTTAACACGCACCGGGTTATACACCGGTGCGGGTTATACACTGGATTTTAAAACATAAGTCTTGATTTTCATGGGTTGCGGGTTATACACTGGTGCGGGATATACAATGTAATTACGGTAGTTTCAGAGACTATTGATATATCGTATTTCACAAGGTATTGATTCTCTTGACACTTTCAGATTAAGATTTCAAAACATTTTAATGAAATAATTTTGTTGGTAATATTATTTTTGAAATAATTGTATTATCCTTATTAAGGACTGAATATCGCCCAATTTGCATTAGGTGAAAATTCATTATGTCCCCTCAGTCATGGAACTTTTTTGGGTGTGTTTTTCTCTGTGAAAAGAATTGCATTATGCCTTTCATTAGTGCTCCGCCGCCGCGTTAGCGCGAAACGGAGAACTATAGTATTCAGTATGGTCCGTCCGTCCCTATAACAAATAATTGAGCTATCAAAAAAAAAACAATAATAATTATACGTTCAATGGAATTATAAAACCAATAAACCATGTCCGTCTGTCCGTCTTTCGACACCTAGGTGCACTACTTTGTATGGACGAATGCTCGCTTATCCCTCTTTGGATTTCCTTTGACACATGGAACTAACATATATTTAAGCTGTGCTTAGGCGTTTTATTTTTGAAAAATCTCAAAAATTGAAATTTCTGGGATTTTTGAAAAATGATGATTTTGTGGACTGAGCGTGATTATTGATGGTAGTTTTTACGGTTACCCCTGGATGGATTTTGTTTTCCTTTAGCTCATTAAACGAACATATATTGGAGCTGTGCTTAGGCGTACTATTTCTGAAAAATCTCAAAAATTGGAATTTTGGAAATATGGTGATTTTGTGGTCTTAGCATGATTATTGATGGTAATTTGTACGGACAAGTTCTCAGTTAACCCTAGATGGATTCTGTTGATCTTCGGCACATAAAAATAACATATTAATGGAGCGGTGTGTAGGCGTATTGGGGACTAAAAAAATAGAGAAAGATTACTCGTTTATCGTTATGTTTTGAGGATTTCGAATATGTTAGAAAGACGTTGTGATAAGGACGTTGTGAGAAAGACGTTTTTAGAAAAACGTTGTGAGAAAGACATTGTGTGAAAAACGTTATGAGAAAGACATTGTGAGAAAAACATTATGAGAAAGACGGTGTGAGAAAGACGTTGTGATAAAGAAGTGGTAAGAAGGGCGTTATGAAAAGGACGTTGTGAGAAAGACGTTGTGAGAAAGACGTTGTGAGAAAGATGTTCCTTCGACTGATTCTAATTTAATTTCCTATGTTTTTCAATTTTCAATTGCTGTTAAAGTAGCGGAGGACTTAATCAGTTTCACTGATCTCCTTGTTACACATTGTGAACATGCAAAACAATATTATTCATATAATATTTCTTCAAAAATATTTGGGAAAGATTCGACATCAATCTAGTATTAACAGAATCCGCGTTTTAGCATTATATTTGAATTTGATCGTTTCTCAATGAAATTTTAAAAAGAAATCGTCATCAAAATAATACTCTTATGATTGAACATAAAGTTTGTAATATTTTATGGATATAATATGACCTTAATGGCAAGAAATTATCGATGACACCCTATATTTTAATGCACAACTAGGCAAAACACTGGATACCCCACCCCTGTTGTATGCTCATTTATGACTAAACTGTTCGTTTGTTCGTTTGTTTCCAATGATTTTTTACAATTTTATTATTTAAATGTAATTTATTGACAGCCAAATTTTATTCAAATCGAACGGGAGCAGGAATTCCGCTATATCGCACTTGATCCTTTGTAGCAATTACGCCTTGCTTTATCATATTAAAGGCGAAAATGAGGGTAAAATACCCATATTTATTTTTAAAACCCATTTAAAAACGTTCTTTTTTTGTTCTTTTTTTTCATACCGTTCTTTTTTTTCGTTCTTTTTTTCTGCCAAAAAGCGTTCTTTTTTAAAAGATTCTGCGTTCTTTTTTTCTCCCAAACCCGCTGGCAGCCCTGTAAAAAACCCTGTAATGACAAAATTCAATAGTTTTAGTTGCTTGTTGTTTGATTGATGAGACACACAATGTATTGCCTTCAATTTGGTTTGATTAAGTTTGTGCTTGTTTATTTATCAAACAGGGATAAAATAAAACTGAGTATACCGACACCAAAAGACATGTAAAGGGTGTTTAGGCTCTTATAGAAAATATAAACACAAAAACATGCTTTTATAAAACCTGGTTACTGACAATGTAACAAGCTACTGAATAAACCAGCGTAGATAAGATAGATGTATGGATAGATAGATGGATGGATAGATAGGTAGATAAAATAATATATATTTATAATATATATTTTTACATAGAAAATATGTTAACATTAACTCAAAATAGCAGACCTCGTTGCAATTAACTCATTATACAGAAGGCCTTTGACCAATATAGGGCTAACTGCATTTAGATATAAATAGATAGCCAATAATGAATTGAAAACTAAGATTTATATTTCTTTTCCACAGGTAAAACCTGAAGACGTCCTAGGTCCTCCTAAACGTGGCCGACGTATATGCATTTTATCAGACAGCTGTGATAGTACACCTATGACGTCGTTATGTCAAGATTGTGACGTCTTGGTTCATGAATCGACGTTGGAAAATGAAATGTTTGAAGAAGCAATATCTAAGGGGCATTCAACACCCGGTGAGTGTAAAAGTATTGTTTCAGCTTTGGTTTGATTATTTCGGGAAACATGTTGAATCGATGTTTTCTAAGCAATTAGTCAATTGATTAATAAAAATAGAACGTTGCATCCTTTTGCTATATAATTTTCAATGTCACAAATGGCCTTCAGTCCTTAATAGACGCCAAAAAATATTTATCTACATATCAATTAACACCTACTTTAGATGAATCCAATGAGAACTTATAAGAAAATCTTTTAGAAACGGCGCGTAATAAAACCATGTACACCCAACTACGATATATTCAAAAACTGTGTGTAAACATATTCTGTTATCTGTCTGGGTAATCGTCCTTGGACATTCTTGTTACATTTTACATTCTGTTTCATACTGTTAAATTGTATAATATTTTTTTTTTTAGAAATGGCAGCCTCTTTTGCGAAATCGGTCAACTGCAAACATTTAGTGCTCACACATGTCAGTCAGCGCTACAGAGCTACGAACGAAGTAGAAGAGGAATCTGTGGTATTTATTAATTCTATTAATTATTTATTTATTTGATTATACTTTTTGATTTTGGCATAAATATGAGTAAAAGTGCAATATACTTTTAACCCCGTGTTGAAAAACACATGTCAGTCAGCGATACAGAGCTACGAACGAAGTAGAAGAGGAATCTGGTATTTATTAATTCTATTAATTATTTATTTATTTGATTATACTTTTTGATTTTGGCATAAATATGAGTAAAAGTGCAATATACTTTTAACCCCTTGTTGAAAATCGCATGGAAGTTAGCGATACAGATCTATGAACGAAGAGAGAATGAAACATCACCTGGGGTAGGATATATAAAAAAACTTATCTTATTTTTAGAATTTAAAAATCGTTGGTTGGGTATCTCATGAAATCGGGTACCGAACCGAGCTAAGGGTGGCGGGTACCCGAAAATTGCATTATGGGAATTTTAAACACTAAATTAACCCAATAAAACGTTATTTCTGGGAAGATTTCAAGAAATTCTGTCAATCTAACTCATAAAAATTATTTTCCCAAAAGCATCTATAATTTCTCCTGAAATTTACACATATTATATTTTCGATATTGTTCAAATAAAAAGCCAAATGAAGTTTAAGAAAGAACCCTTGGAATTAGGGATTTAGGACTTCGTGTCAGGTCGGGTATCGACCTCCAGTGTTCGGGCATTAAATAACCGACCTGACTCAGACCTAGGGAGAATTAAACATTGCGAAGCTCTTGAATCTGACCCATATGTTAAATCCAATAAAAGTTCAATGTGTTGCCTTTGAAACACATTTTTTTTATCTTTTAGAATCAAAACACTGGAGAAGAGTTGTTAAGAGAAAGTGGGCTCCCCAATAAACGCTTGAAAACAGACAAGGTGAATTATTTCGATCAGATAACAAAACAACTATATTCAATTGTATTTACTATTTAAACTAATAGATATAATTCAAGGCTCTTTCTTCTATAAATTTTATAGAATTCAAAACGTGCTGGTGATTTTCTTTAAGAAGGAGAAGCGATCATATGTGGCATTTTAAAAACTTTTGAAAATCACTCTACCACCTGTCTATTGAATGTAAACTATATTTGTATCAATTTTGCAGGTTAAAACGAATGAAGGTGTGGATGAACTTTAAGAAACGAAGGTTGCCCGAAAAACGCCAAACAAGACGTCACTGTAGAAAAACTTTTAAATCAAGCGTTGTATATTGAATAAATTCAATTTTATCATCTTGTACTTTTACATATTTTGCAGGATCAAACGAATAAAGCAGAGGTTGAGCTTTTAGAAAACAAATGTTCTCCGAAAGGCGCCAAACAAGACGTTACCGTAGAAACAAACTATTGAATCATGCGTTGCTTATTGAATTAATTAATTCAATTTTATTATCTTATTATCATGTTCTTATATTTATTTTGCAGGATAAAACGAATAAAGCAGAGGATGAGCTTTTAGAAAACGCAGGTTCTCCAAAAGTCTAACATGATGTCACAATAGAAAAACTCATGAATCATGCGTTGTTTATCGAATAAATTCAATTTTATTATCTTGTACTTCAATATATTTTGTAGATTAACACGAATAAAGCAGAGGATGAACTTTTAGAAAACGAAGTTTCTCCAAAATCAAAACAAGACGTCACTGTAGAAAAAACATTGAAATCATGCGTTGCTTATTGAATAAGTTGAATTCTATTATCTTGTACTTTTATATATTTTGCAGGACAACATGAATAAAGCAGAGGATGAACTTTTAGAAAACGAAGGTTGCCCGAAAAACGTCAAACAAGAAGTTACTGTAGAAAAACTCTTGAATCAAGCCAAAGACGTTTTTGGTGAAAATGTTACGATGGCAGAAGATTTCGTTACGGTTCCTATACCGAGGAAAGATGAAAAAGAGAAAAAGCAAAAGAAAAAGCAGAAGAAAGAAAATAATGAGACAAAAATGAGTTCATGATAATTAGTTTTAAAATATTTTATTCAGGTTATAAAGGTTTTCAACAGTTTCTATTTAGGCGTTTGATAATTGAGTAAATTAATGCCTATACATGTACATATTTTTGTATTGACGTAGATCGCCATGCTCAATATCACCACATTAATAAATATATGGAATTATTAATGATTTGTTGAAACGCTACAAGACTTTGATTTGTACACAAAAAAAGATAGATTTTTTAGAATAGAATATTTTGGTGACAGCGTCACAATGGCAGAAGACTGTGACGGTTCCTATACCGAGAAAAGATGAAAAGGAGAAAAAGCAAAAGAAAAAGCAGAAGAAAGAAAACAATGAGACAAAAATGAGCTCATCATATAGGGTTTATAGTTAAAACGGGGTTTATTTTATGAATAAATATTTTAATCAAGAAAATTAGGAATTATAATTGGTTTGATGTTGACGTCGAAATGGCTGAAAATGTCGTTAGAGTTCCAAAGCCACAAAGAAAGCACGTTGAGATAAACAAGGCTCATGATACACGGTTTTTTAAGTATTTTTTTTCTTTTAAGTTATGCTCATAGATTTCACAATTATATGATATTTATTCTCTTTTTTTTATGCGTGTACACTATGTATTGTAAGCACTTTTATGTAGCATCCGTATGCATTTAGGTAATATTAGGAATTAATATTATGCTTTTCCGATTGCGAAAAAGAGAATCAGATAAACTAGCTTAAGTGATTGAACATGATAGGTCATTCACATGAATTTTGATTCATAGAAAATAATATTTTAAGATAAGTATTTTGTTCTGGTAAATATATACATATAAGTATTAAATGTCTGGGCTTAAAGATAATCGATTTCTATGTTTTCATAGAGTGATAAAGAGGATGGCTACGTAATAGATAAGTTCTTAAAGACCAATGGTAGTTTCTTATGCTTAATAATTGTCATTAATATATCAATAATGGATTGGTCAAGATATTAAGCTTCCATCGTGGTTAAGAATTTTGTTTTATACACGGTCCTTCGGTATATTTTAAAAAGAATGTTCAATGATTGAATTGTACATTTTATATGAAATTTATGTATTTGGTGTTTATTTACACATCAAACTAATTTTCTATTTGTTAGAAAAATATGTTTGGTTAGTTACTTTTTAGAAAAAAAGAAGTTGGTCCCTGTGATTCATGAATATATTATATGATTTAATAAACAAAAACAAATAATCAGTTGTTTTTAATTTTATTATCTTGCCTTTTGATATACTATTTTGCAGTATTGATGATATCTGTACTATACATGGCTTTTAAAATATAACAATGAATGTATGTAATATGGATTTATCATAATCAAAACCGGGTTATGTAAATGTACATATTTTTACTTTGACATATAGACTTGACACCTTACATAGACACTAGACAGTCTTGTAAGCCGTTTAAATAAGAAATGCCTCAAAATTATGGCACCATATAAATAAAAAAAATTGAAGACTGTCACTTCTATATAAATTTCCTTTCACAATTTCATATTCAGATTTATTATTTTTACCATATTAAAACTCGATTTAACATTTTCTGAACCCTTGAATTAAACACATTTTTTTTACACATCATTACTGCTTAATATTTGTACAATACCGGGCTTAACTTAAACGGTCCATGTGATTTAAAACATGTGTTTTGGAGGAATTCCACATTTTACGGGTATTCGTTCACCAAAACAGTCCAAGGACAGTGTGCCACACCTTGCACAGCGTCAAATACCGCTGTTATTTCATATAAGATATTACATATTTATTACAAACGCTACACAAAAATTCATGTGAATTTATCGGAGCTAAGCAAAACCGCGACAAAATGTTTAGATTATTGATTTAATACGACTAATCTAAAATGAACAAAATCTACAAATGTAGCAAAACATTCTTTAAAACTAATCTTAAATGAACAAAGTTCTACATATTTAACATAACATTCTTTTTATTCCAAACATTCCATTCCGTAACATAGAAACTCGCATAAAAAAAAAACACATTTATATCTTAAACAATATAACGACGGCTCGTTGATGTACTTGATAAATGGAATAATAAGACACAATCATATCAATAGTAATACTGTTACAAGCCACCGGATTTCGATTTGTTTATGATAACATGTCTGGCTATGGATCATACTTATAATATAATGAATCATGTTAGAAAATAAAGATTTCAAAAGTATAGTTTCTGCATACAGAGAAAACGTTTATTTGTATAAAAGTAAAATATTTCCAACCAATATGAACGGTAATATATACAGTTGTAAGTAATACCGGTATTGTATCAAATAAATACAGTGATTATTCAATACAAATCCATTCAAAAATCAATAAATAATTCTAGAAAAATTATGACTGCCCTTTGACCAAAATGAACTATTTTGATTTGACCGAGAAAAAATTAATAAATCAATTAAACAGGAAATTTAATTCTATATTATTCAATAACACATTTTCCGAACAGGACACTATTTGTATAGATGGACCAGCACCTAATTTACCATCTGAGACAGAATTCAGAGTATCTGTGATAAAACATTGAACACATATTTTTTTCTTCAAAATTATATCTGTCCAATGAAATTAATCAATTTTTTAATAACTCAATAATTTAATAAATCATTTTCTAATCACTCAAATATATGTAAAAATATACTTTTTTTAGAATAAAATCAACTTATTGTTTGTAATCCGCAGAAAAAAATGTGATTATCGTAAATTGGTAAGCTCAACTTCAGGTCACAAGTCAAATACTTCTTTTTCCATTTTTATACACAACAATTTGAAACTACAAAATTAGACGCATGATATAAATACTGAATGCAAAATATGAGTTCGCAAGCAGACTCAAATAGATATACATATGTACAGTTCATAAACTAAGTATTTCATTTGATATCAAAATAGCAACATTCAAATTAACAAATTATTAATAAATGTTCTCATACAAAGTTTGAAATGTGCGCTATATATTGTTTTTGCATAGACAATACATGTATTTCTAACCAGAAATACATATTGTTTATTAGGCACTACTTATAATGCATAACACGAACAAAATATATAACATGTCAAATGTTATAAGATTTAAATCAAAATAGCAGTATGAGTATAAAATAACAAACTACTTTTATATACACATTTTAAAACTGATAATCTATTAACGAACTAAAACAATACTCAATTTCTAATTCATGAGTATTGACATAACATTATAAATCAAAACTGCGATTCAACTCTAATAATTTATCAAACTCTAGGATCTTACCATTTATATCCATATCAATAAGCTGATATCAGATAATTGATTCCATACAGTTGTATAACAAACACTATTCATTGTGTCTGTGCATGATTTTTCACAATTTCAATCATTACCTTTTACTTTCACACTATGTACAATTTATAACTTTATACAATTTACACAATTTACAAAACCCTGCCATTTCAACGTAATAGTCTTGGATAACAGATGCGAGTATAAAATCAAACAGAAGAAGTTAATATTTAAAAATTGAACATCTCTTGATAAACATGCAAATATAGTCTCTAATAAACCAGGTCAGAATATCAATAACGAAGAAATACATAACATACGTGCTGATTCAAATGGTGTAACCGTCCAAAAGAATGAACCATATGGCATGTGCTTGAATTCCAAAAAAAAAATCGCAAGATATAATCTTATTCATCTATTGATTGACACAAAAGTGTGCTTACGTGTAGAATAAAACCAGTTTTAGTTTTAAAAATCAAATGCAGAAAACAGTATGAATAGTATTAGAGCCACACTGACCAACCCTTAAAAAAACTATTTCTCCACCTACAAAAAATGCAAACAAAATCCTATTAATATATCTATAGTCACATTATTTAAACAAATCATCACGTCGTTTCTTCTAATTTCGAAAAATCAATGTTAAACACAGGTTGTTGATCTGTCCA
This sequence comes from Hydroides elegans, assembly GCA_001703475.1. Lineage (NCBI taxonomy): Eukaryota > Metazoa > Annelida > Polychaeta > Sabellida > Serpulidae > Hydroides > Hydroides elegans. Next base: position 19,779 of record LQRL01084933.1, read on the forward strand.
GTTGTTGATTTGTACCAATACCTCAACCTATAACAGTCGTTATATTCCACGCGGCAAACAAGTCAAGCCTAAGGCTTAAAATCAGCCATTACAGTCTAATTTCATTAGATAAATCATCACGTCATTACTTTTATTTTGGTCAAATGACTGAGTATCTTCAACACAATTTTAGGAAATAATCATAACAATAACGTCGTTTCTTCCAATTTAGACCGAGCTATGGCAAAAGCCGGCTGCGAGTCTTGCGTAATAAATGATAATTACAACATTCATTCTGCAGTCACATTCTAGAACCAAATCATTGAGTCGCTTCTTCTAATTTTGACAAATCAATAGCAAACACAGGTTGTACCCCATTGCTATCACGGCCAACAGTCGTTACATTTGACGCCGATTGCACCATGGGAACAAAATCATAGGTTTGTATCACATTACCTTGTGATGATTGACCTAATTGTTGACCTTGTTGACCTAATTGTTGATTATGTTGACCTTGTGTTGACCCCTCGATACCGGAAGTTGATTGCACATTTGACACTGCTGCGTTAATAAGTTGCACCACATTGGACTTTTGTTGCACCATATTGGACTGATTTTGCACGATATTGGACTTTTGTTGTAAGATATTGGACTGATTTTGCATCATATTGGACCCTTGTTGTACTACTTGAACAATCTGACCTTGTTGTTGAGCGGTTGCAAAAGTGATTTGAGTAGGGGCGGGACTTTTTGATTGTGATTGTGACGTCATAATTGCTGAAGCTGGTGCGATTTTCTTTTGTTGTGTGGCAACCGATCGGATTGTTTCGTTTTTTAGGCCCGTTTTTATTGAGTGATGGAGTTTGTCATCTGAAAAATTAAAGAATTGCAATTAGAATCGAAATATAATTACGCTTTCAAACTGAGACAGCTATCGGATGCTTCATAGCAATTATCACAAAAATAGTGTATTAAAATAAAAGTCAAAACTGCAAGTTCAATTTTAAACCGGCTCAGCTACCGGCATACTGCACATAATTTTAGTTGAACGGATTTGAAATGGAGTGAAAGGTTTTGGTAAAATGAATTAGAAAAAAAAAAAAAAGATCAACACAAGGTTAAAAGGATGAACAGGCTAAAAGTTAAATATCATCTTAACATATCATAGTTGTGTTTTTGTTTCCTTTTATGTTTCGACAAAACAATAATATTGTTGATAAAACTTTACATCTTTCATTGACTCTTATTTTTGCTCTAAAATTGAAACCCATTTTTAAGTAACAAAATTATGAAAAAAAAAACGCATGAATAAAAAGCCGAATGAACGCGAAAAAATATCAAAAACATAAGCGAAAATTCCACAAAGCAAAATTAATAACTTAATACATATATAGCTCAATTTCAAATTCATATTTAAATATGTCTCTTGCTTAGAAAATAACAGGCGACAAAAAGCATGAAAGCTAAAACAAAAGCAAATATTACCTCATACATGTATAGCGAGATTTCATTAATGTTTGAATATAGTTCATGCTGTAGCAAAAATGAAGAAATTAAAAAGCAAAGAAAAGCGCAATATTTATTACCTTACCCATATAAAGCGCCAATTCGCCATTTTGTCTTTGCTGCTGTGTGATTGGACAATCCTTGTGAGCCAATAGGAGCGACTTTAATTGGGCCATTTCCGATCGTAATTGGGTCACCTCGTTCTGATAAAATAAGATTGTGATATTTGAATTAAATTGAATCAAATTAAACTGATGTATTTGGATACATTTACAGATATGTCACTTCAAGACGTCACGACGATTAAATAGCATCTTTGCGGATATTATTTGCTTTTAAAAGGCTTATAATACACGAAAAATAATATTAA
>LQRL01084938.1:0-14622 GCA_001703475.1 Hydroides elegans
TAACAAACAAAATTTGATATTAAAAGGTATATGGTAAAGGATGCTAAGACAAAAGTGCACATAAAATGTATATGGTATAAGGACAGTTCATCGAGTAGAAATACAGCGCTATGTCGCCTTAAAAATAGTAAACCAAACATTATATCTAAAAATGTATGAGCTTAAAGACAAAAAAGCACGTATTAGCATTATTAATACCATCAACATAAAAAAGTAGAAACTTTAAATGTTACACCGACCAACCATTTTTATGATTAAACACCGGATAATTCGTTATGTATTATTTAGCATCACCATTTTATTCATGACTGCTCATTTTGATGCAGCACCATCAATAAATCATTTTATTATAGGAAGTTGTTTTAAAAAATGTGACAATAGTTTTACGAGGGTTTTTAATTCATAAGCATAAATGTAAAAACATGAGTACAGGTATGACTACATGGTACGTCAACAAGTACATGGCATACAATTCATTTCTAAAAGATAAAAGAACTCACTTTTTTCGTTTCGCCAGCAAGTGCGGCCTGTGGTTGAGCCCGGATGACTCTAGGAAGCTCCTGGTACCACGCGTACACGTCCACACCCATAAGCGAAAACATGCGGTTCAGAGGCGGCAAAATCTGAACATAAAACGAATTTGCTTAAATTAAAATCATCAAGAATTATATTAAATTCATCATCTAAACATGAGCTCGCTAGCGTGTATCTTTTATGAACTGTATTTGAAAACAGTACAGATGTATCGGTTAATCTGATAATCAAAATGCACACTGAAATTATCAAAATTTCCGGTTTATCACATTAACCGAACTTCCGGTTTTGGGACATGGTAATGACAGAGGCGTAAAAAAGTTATGGATATATAATGAATGATGATAATTTATATAAGATTGTTTTTATAACTTTATATATCTTATTCGACAATTTTGTTTGCAAAATATTTATTTCTAGCGCAGACGTTTGTCATAAGTCAGAAAAAATGCGATTCGAAATCTGTAAAAGGGCATACAATTCTGAAACTGGTCCCCATTTATCAGTTTAGCCGGTTTAGGCTTGATATTTCCTTCAAAATATCATTCGATTAACCGATTTATCAGAATTTCCTATTTCAGATTAACCGGTGTTTTTAACATTAGCTCTTATGGAGATGAATCGAGGATTTCAGATATTATCAGATTATCCGACCTATCAGATTATCCGATATTCGATTGACTGATGTCGACTTTATTTCTATATATACTTTTTTTCTTCAAACATTTATAATAGATAGTCCGTTTTGTTTGAATATAAAAAGAGTTTTTTTTCTCTTTCACTTACCTGTTGGTTAATATAGTAATGCGCATTAATACGCAGCGTCGGATCAGTAACGACCTCTTGGGGTGGGCGGACTAGTTGTATGAGAGGCAATCCGGGAGTGCCATACACTATGACGTAGGGAACACGCTCACCAACACGTGGTTCGGAACGCTTGTCTTTCGCGAGGCTTTTCCTGTTGTAAAAAGATGTACATGAAGGTGGTATTCGGCGACGTTCGTGTTATTTTGCTGGGAGTAGATGGAGTTTGACGAAAAGACCAAACCGTATTGCGTACGATTTACTTAATGCTATTATACCGGTAGGACATGCACGTTGCCGAAACTACCCGGTATTCAAACGTACTGTTACGAATCCAGCAAAACAAATCTAGTTTTTGGTTTGAAATTGAAAATGCACTTTAATGGTCATATATCGAGAAATGGATATTTTACAATGAGTTATAAAAATGCGAGTAAGAATCTTAGTGAAATACATCACAACTTTTAAAATGTCGCCTATACTCTCACAACACATTGATATTTTCGCTACCAATTATGTTTTAATTTTATATTTTTGGAACAAACGTATGTTTCTACCTTTTTTTATATGGAAATTTACAATATAACCAATTTTCCCTTGTTCTTATAAACAGGTCATATTTACCCACCTCGCTATAGTGAGCGCTGGCACGCATGCGCCTGGTTTATATCCGGGCATTCCGCGATATTCCTTAGCAAACACACAATCCTGTATGCTCACTCTTCCCTCAAGGAGCTTATGGCACTGCTTCTGAACGTAGGCTTTGACTAGAGATACGTCGCGACTAGAGAAAAGCACCTTGATGGATTTCTCAAGCACCTGTGAAGAAAATCATGGAGTCGATTGATTAAAGGGAAAGCCAACTTGAATGAGTTTGAATGTAACGGGCTTTGATAATACACTATTAATTAATAGACACATTTTAAAAAAGTATATTTAAAGGATTAATAGCCTTGAACTACCGGTTGATAATAGACGTTCAGAGATCGTTTACAATTAAACTTTTATTTAAATCAATTGAACATAGTCTATATTGTGAACCTTTGTATGCGGATAAAACTATATTCTTAGCATGGTTAGGTTAAATTCATACAAAATAGTAGAAATCCCGAAAAAAACATAGTTTGACCTACGCTTGATGTATGCATAAAATGTATTTCGGAAATATTCATTACACATGTATAGGCCTACCAAATAAGCGATTTAAATTAAAACCATTTATACCTTAGATACGGCAGCACAGGTATCCCGTCTCACGGTTTCTATGCCTTTTGCGTCAAATGCCGGTTCCTTCTGATCGGGTGTTTCGTACATGAAACCAACATAGCGCTTCTTGGTTTGGAGAACGCATGGCAGATACACCTGATGTTTGGATAGAAATATACATTGTATGGGTATTTTGGCTTCTTTTGACTAGTATGTTACAGTATACCATCATCCAAAGAGTTCAATATTTGAGCATTGTATTATGATGCATTTTGACGATTTACAACTTTAATAGTCTAAGATTTCTATGAATATCCAATTTAATTTCGAACCTTGTGAACTTTTATATGTACGTTAAAAGTGGAGACGATCTTTATTTGAACGATGTATTTACGGAGAAGGTATTGATACCATCATATCCCTGAGGTAAGTGAACGGCTGCAGGTACACATGTATGTAATCATTTTGTAAGTTATTAAAACTGATTTATAAACCTTTTCAAATTTGAGTTTGATGGGTTTCGGGTTGGCTGCTGTAACTGCATCAGCAATCTCCTGACCGATCTTAAAAGCCTCGTCTTTGCTCCGGCCTTTTAGCAGGATAAACATGCTGAAAATATAAATACGAAATATAAAACATTAACAAACTTTGATAAAATATATTTATATGTGTTTAAATGTGCATAATCGATAAATATTTTTAACATTAATAAAAAACAAAGATTTAAATTTCTCGATCGGTGATCAAAAACACAGTTTGATTTTTTAAAGAATTTTTTTTTTTTAATATTGTGTGAGTGTCTATTTCCATGAAATAAAAATGGTAAAAATTAGGCTTCACAGTTAAGTTAATTGCTCGCTTACCTCTGAAAAAAGGCAAGAATTCATGTTGTGTGCTAACACATGAAGCTCTCAAACATTCAAGTCTAACCACCCCCTCATAACGCCCCTCCCCCTCCTATTCGCGCTCACCTGTCAGTGTCACCATAAACTACTTTTGCTGACCATTTGGGAGTGTCTTCTACGAGCGCTATTGCACGCTCCAGTGTCTCTCGTGCTTTTCGAACGATGCTGTCTCCGATCTGAAAACAAAATTTCCAGTAATTCATAAAGATTTTCTAGTACTACATACATGTTGAAATAAATTGGGTTAACATTATAGAAAAAAAATACATTTTAAAGTGCAAATTAGTAAAAGCCATCTTTTAATATTCTAATTACAAAATGTATTACATGTAATTATTTCATTTGAGCGATCAGATGACTGCGAAATGTCATTTCTTTGTGTTTCTTTTTTAACATACATTTTGTATACATTTCAGATTTTTCCTGTTATGAATTCAAGTATGAAATCTCCTGTCACAAACTAATAATGATTCACCAGCTAAAATGAAACCTCATAAATCTAACTATCTACATGCAGATTACCTTAGGCAATAACTAAACTAGCTAACTCGACTGCGGCCATGCTACCAGAGAAAGTCACAGATACATGCCACACTCCCCTTCCTCCTTTCCCTCGCCTACTTTAATATTCTTGCCTTATCAACGACACAATTGGGTTTATAATGTTTAAACAATATAAATCGACTGAACACGGATAATTTGAAATTCGGATAATGTGAACTAAATTTCCCGGTCCCGATTTTTTAACTCTATATTTTATACCAAATTTACTTCGGATAATTTGAATTGTGTGCTTCGGTTAATTTGAAGTCGATATCAAGACGTAAAGTGTATCGCGAAAGGGGATGAAATTATATAAAGAAATTATATGAAGATGCCTATATTTAAGTATATAAACATATCATTACCTCTACAGCCGGCATGCGACCAGAGAAACTCGCCGAAGTATAGCCAAATGTGACGTTGGCGATCAGTTTGAGCGATAATTGGCGAGCGTGAAGCAGACGCTGCAATGTCTTGTCGTCTTTGTAATCCTGCAATAAAGAGTCCATTTTCAACAACATTAATGGAATATATTAATTTTTTCTATATTAATAAAGTCAATGTATGGATAATCAATAGTTAATATTTAAGATGATATTTATAATTTAAATTAGCCTATACACAATACCTTGTGTAATTGACCTCTTGTTTTTCGTAATAGTCGCATTTCATACAACCATTACCCCCCTCTCCCCTTCCAAATATTTCTGGATCCGCCCCTATGAACAAAGTGTTTTTGGGTATTTTAGCCTATTTCTAATCTTATTTCTGCTACAAAGGGGTAGTTCAATAAACGTATAGTTTACGGTCTTTTTTAAACAACACATATAACGTTGAAAATCTTAGTGAATCTCAAATTTCATAGAACATCCTCCCAAGAGATAAGATCCTCTAATAGTTCACCAACCTTCATGGATTTCTTGACCATCAGCCTCGTTTTCAAGATATCACCGACCATGCGCGGCAATATTCCCTTTTTGATGTGTTGTCGAACAAAGCAGACGCCATTCGGGCAAATACTGATGTCCTTCTTAAGGTCATCCAGTACTTTCGGTGGCATATCTAGGGAAGTGCAGCCGAATGGAAAGGGACCCTCGCTGCAAATTTAATATGTATACTTTTGCTATTTTTGTGTCGATTTTTATTCATTATTGCATTAATGAAATTTACCGTGATTCACCCATTTTTACCACCACACAACAGTAACAAAATATTGTTTTTTAAATCCGAGTAGTTACTGGAAAGTATATGAATGTATTTTAAAGTTATAGAATTTATACGAATTCCGTAATATTTTCTAAATCGACGTACTTCGTCATTTCAAGAACCGTTACTGTATCAGTACCATTTTTAAAAGACACGTGTAACTGGTATGGGTTTTAACCCGATAAGTATTGTAACAATACGACTGGCTAAAATAAACATTGTTACTGCACACGTAAGTCAAGATTGAAAATATTCATAGAACTATTATATCAGGGAATTTCTACAATTTAAGTCAACGTACTTGGCCTTAGCCAGGCAATCGATCCTCCCAACACACGTCGAATAGCAGTAGTTATGCGCAATCATAATGGACGGATAGAGCGACTGGAAATCCACGACCACCACAGGATCCGTATAGAACTTGGATTCCGGCTCCAGAGTTAGAGGGATGCATTCGGGAGCCTTCATTCGGGATCGCTGATGGACACTTGGTGATACTGGAAATGGGAAAACGATTGAGAAATAGTTAATTAATGTGATTTACAGAGGTCGACAAATACGAGTGCGTTCACAGCAAACAACAAATAGTTTTACAAATAAACATAGAGTTAATTTTGGAACAAATATAGTTAACCCTTATAAGATTTAATATTTTGAGAACATTCAGTGGTTTTAAAGTGTTCAATAAAAAAACTATATTGAATCCATGTATATATACTTAAGGACAAAAAAAGATGCACCTTTTATTCATTTTTTATATTTTTTTATTAAATCCATCTATTTCAGCTCGATTTTTCTGAAATTTAACAAGTTGATTTAACAGTTTGTTACCAACCATACTGCTAATTGATTTGTCAATACTTTCATTCAAAGTGTCAATACTCAATCAAATGTGATATATACTACTCAGGGCCCTGTGGTCATAATCACTTTGTCTATGGCGGCGAAATTCATGTCGCTGTATAGTATAACAATGGGGAAGGTCAAGTGAAGAAGAAAAATGGCTGGCGACCTAAGTTTATAGATGCTACAATTTTCCGAGATCGAAAGGGAGCGAACTTAAGGCATATTTATGGGTGGAGCCCCAAACAATGCTGTTGTAAGGCACTTTAACCTCCATCAAACACTAGTTTAACGTCTCGTGACACGTTTAGAAGAAATCAGATTGACCGGCGATCGCCCATATTCTTGTGGACCGTTAGTAACGACACCCTATCAGGATCGCAAAATTAACCTCACACACATTCAAAATAGGTTTCGAAGACTCAAACAGACAGCAAGAACAATTCATGGTCGGTATTATCCGAGGATAACCGCCAAAACGGTTTAACGACGTTTGCGCGAAAACTAAGATTCGGCTACGAAAAGCCTTCATGATGCCGTACGTGATAACCAAAGCCAGCGCTTAAAGGTCCAATGGGCCCAAAACCACACCGGAGCAGCATGGCCTAATGAAACGTGAAACGATGCCGTGTTTAGCGGCGACTCTCGCAATTTATTGTACCAAAATGACGCGAGACCACGGGTCTACCGAAGACCGGGAGAGCGATATCATAACCCCTGCGTGCAGGAGATTGATGGTTCGCATACCTCATTATCACGTCACCAGACTGATCACGACCACGCCAAGACGTATATGCTCACTTATCGACGTGTTGGGTACCTTTACCAGCTACAAGCACCCACGACTTAGTAAAGGTTTAGAAACAGGAAATCGGAAAATGCAGAAGAGTGTGATATTATATGTATTTTTGACAAAAAAATATCTATATCAGGTACATGTGATTTAATGAGGGCAATGTAGACATATAAATCTATCTTGTGTGAAAATTTGATTAAAATCCACCCACTACTCGAATTTATATGATTTTTTACTTTTGACGGTGCAGAACTTTTGTCCTTAAGTATATGTTATAGCCATATATATTAGTTAATACCCTCATTACCCTCATAGTTATCCTGTTCGTAACACTTTACCAGTATAACTTTATTGAAATGATTAAATTAATGTTTTAAGTTAATATTGTAAACTAGGATCTACCTGGAATATAGTTCATCGGTTTAGCAATCCGCAGCATCATAGACTCCACACGATACTGAGATCCACGTGAGAGCACATGATAGAATTCTATTCCGAAGACACGTGCGAATTCACTGGTTTGTCCAATCAAGTCAAGTTGTTCTAGAATCTGGATGTTAGCCTTGGCGCGAAATATGTAGTGCTCTATTGTTCGCCACCTTTAATAAAAAAAGAAGAAAATAAATATAGAGGCCTTCATATATATGTATTTTTTTTTCACAATATTTTTGTAAATTGATACATTGGATATCTACATTGGTATATCTACCGGTAAGTTTCTTTTACTGAATAGAGGGTTTCAAGATATTAAAGGAAGTTCAAAGATATATAAGATGAACTTGCCAAAAAGAATTTTTTTTTCAAATTACTGAGATATCTAATGTATTCAAATATTTGACATGGGGTCTTAGAAGTCTACCTGTATAGATGCGTGCGATGTTGGAACCACTGGCTGAGTTGGCGGAAACTATAAAGAGGCACTCGCTTGTGTAGAACATGGTAGACCACATTCTCAAAGCTGTACACGTTCAGGGTAATCTATAAAAACAGTGAAAAGTGGAAATTTATATTTCTATTAGATTGCAATACATCCTTTTAGCTGTGTTTAATCCTAAACATTTGCTTATAGTAAGAATGTATTGCAATTCTTAGGGCTGCACATAATGAGTAATATTAAAATCAAAAACCATTCTATAAGTGACAAACAATTATATGGCTTAGTTTTAAAAAAATCCAAAACCGCCCAGTCCTACCTCATGTCTAAGAATGGTCCATAAGTTCAACAAGACCCGACCCGGAATGTTGATTCCGGAAACATACGAAGCATCCCGATCTGCTTTTTCACCGCCGGCTCCCTTCTTCGCTTTGCCTTCCTCTGTTACAATTACAATGGAACCGAAATTATAAAACAATTGGAATATACATATATCATATCGTTTTTCCAAATGTTAAAATGAAATTAATGTAGGCCTATATTTGAGTTTCTAGTCCGCATTTAAGCCTCTTGCTCAAGGTGTGGTATTTTTTTTTTCAAAATCACACACCAAGTTAGAGTGTGTGTTATATGACGCACATACAGATAATATCCTTACGATTATCAAGGATTATGTGACAAACATCGATGTTTAAAACTCTGTGGAGATCTAAATGATGGTGCTTTCAAAGCAAACATTTGATAATATACCAAAGTCATATAAGCCTATTTAACTTAAGATAAAATGCGACGAGGCCAGGATCATTGATTAAAATTCTATAAGGGATCAACGAGAAACAAACATAATGAGAAACAATTAATAGACCAAAACAAATGAGTTGCATGCAAAATGCCATACCTGGTATGCGTGATAGCAACTGCCTGAGGTTGACGCTGAGAAACGAAGCTCGTTGCAAAAGGAAACCCCAAGAAAGCATTTCCGTTTCGAAGCCAATGAACATATCGGGATCCCATCTGCAATGATTGAACGGTATAGCAAATAATATGATATTACTAATATTACAAGTATAATGAGTAAAATATTTCTATTGGGATGAGACAGAAGGAAGCTTAATGGTGTTGCAGTGTAATCATTTGTGAAGCTTTATATAGAAAGTAAGCTAATCGATACAATGCATTCGAATTGGATATGTTATGAAAATACATTTACTAATGTTTACTTATATTTTCAAGAAATAACCTTTTTTTTCATAAAATAGCACGTACTTTAGAGGAAATGATATAGTGTTTATCTTGCCTCTACCTCTTTTTTTTCTATTTTTAAATTGCCTCGTTTTGTTAGATTATTTCCCATATCAAAGCTGCTCACTTTTCAACGAACATCTTACTTTCTGACTAGATGCATAAACGAGTCCAACAACTGCTTTTCGTCTTGGACGTAAGTCACATCAATGCTTGGAAGTCCCGCCCTTTGTAGATGAAGCTTTAGTCCATGGTCGACTAGACCCTTAGCTGTACAGAACAATTAAAACACAATATATCTTAGCTATCAAGAATCTTTATTGCTTAGTGTTCATGTATTTCATATTTTTAGATCCAGTAAATGCTGAACTAAACTATTATTTGTTTATCACACAGTTATAGCAACCATGGCAGAACACTCGATAGTTTAATCTTTAAAACAAAACTACAGACTATAATACAACATTTATAATAACATTGTAAATCTACGTTTTCTATCTGACGGCGTCGATACGTCCTGCTTCGATGTCGACGGCTGTGGATCAATAGCAACTGAAGCATCCATCCCCTTAGCAACGCTCGCATCTTCCATACGTTTCCTGGACAACTCCTTGGCAACGACCACTTCCTGTTGACGCGCCGACTCCGGGTGCACGCAAATGACCCCGGTCACGTGACGCGAACCGTTTTCCGGCGGAATGTCGTGAAAAATGGAGTAAAAAAGGGCAACAATGGGATCGAGGTCAGGGTCGGGTCGGTAGTCGCCACGTGTCGTGGTGTGCACTTCGAGACTCATCACGGTGACGTATTGATACTGGAAGTGGAGCATTCCATATGGTTTACAATTGATTGATTAAAAGATTTACACGAACATTTCAAATGACGAGGCTAAATTCATTTTTGATATTTTGAGCAAAACCACTTTTCTAATAATTGCTGAAATAGTAACTAAAATAATATAGTTATCTAATGAATCTAAAATATGTAGACTTTAACCCCATTTCGCCTAAAAATCATAGGAATTTTATATTTAATTAATACTGTGATCTTCAATCCAGGCTTATAGTTGAGGCATAGTTCCTAGAATTAAAACTGTTTTTATGCTACAAAAAATGTAGCCTACCTCATGTAGAGCCTTAGCATCCTGCACACACTGTGAATTGACCCTAAAGCCGAAGGTATTTCGGGGCGTCGGGCCTTCGATTTGGGACACGTCTGCTACTACGGAAGAAGAGGGAGGAGTTCCAAACTGGTTCTGGAAATTGATAGGAACATGTAAAAACCAAACATTAGTTATTCATTTAATCAACTTAGTCTCATAAAAATATAAGACGAATTTTTTATCAGACGGTTGAAAGTAGCATAAGAGCAAACGTGTTTTTAACAAAACATCCAGGAGATACTATTGTCAAAGTAGTTAACAAATGCAATTCATTTATATTCAATATACTACGGAGAGCAAAGCTTATCATCTAATTACTTTGAGTTGTGACGACATGAGCACTCTGCGTAAACCTTGTGTTCCTGACGATATTCGTCTTCCCATGGCAACGCGTCTGCTACTCGACGACGGACCGGGTATAGGTGATAATCGGCTCACTGAAGAAAAATGATTTTATATATCACTGAAAAGAAGCGATAAGCATTATGCTTATGTGTATAAGCGAAAAAAAAAAACATTTATAGCGCAGACAAATTCGACAATTATGATATTTCGATCTTCTTTTATACCTAAGTCCATATTATAACACATATACCATAAATCAACATGGACATAGTTTGCGCCGATTCTGTTGCTGTATGTTAAAGCAAAGAATAAAAAGAGTTGATTCAAAGCCACATATTTAGAATTCATGAAATATAGAAACAATAGATGGTAACGAAAAGAAACCTTGGGAAAAATGCTTGGTCGACGTCGAACCGCCTTTGGACGTTGAAGGCTCCTCATCAACTTCTACATTCTTCGTATTTTCCCGCTCTTTCCCTTGTGACGTCATCTTTCGGATAGGTGTCATTGCGGGCAAATCTCCTTCGAACGACACTCGGCGAGAAGACGATTTCGGGGTGTCCATTTTCGATCCTGATCGCAAACTGCTTTTGCGTCGCTTGATGGGCATAGCGGGCGTGCTTGAGACAAAGGACGAATCAAACGTGGGTGACGTCATAATTGTTGGTGACGTAATAATTGTTGGTGACGTAATAATAGCTGTTCCGTCAGATGACCCTGAGAGCGGTGGTGATTTGAAAATAGGAGGGGATTTCAATGTAGGGGATGTGATATCGGTTTCTAGTCGTTTGGTAGGTGGAGAAAGGACGTCAGCATCCACGGAACCTTGTTTTTCCGATAATTGCAATGGGTCAGTCGAAAAGGGAGGCGAAATCGGTCTAAATTTGTTAACTGTATCTTTCAACGGGGTTTTCATTGGATCGCTGGGGGTTTCACTCTGCACTATGATCACAGGTTTCTTTGGCGTTTCATGTGATGTTTTGTCCTTGTCCTGATTGGCTTTTGCCTGATTGTAGAGTTTACGACCCTCGATGTATTTGCGAACCGAGGAAAGGGATGGCGGTTTCATTGCAGGTGCTATTATCATAGAGTGGTCTCCAAACATTGCCACCTGAGGAAAAAAAATTACACCGGAAGTTTATGGCTAATTCATATTGTCCTTTATATATATTTCATTCGCGTATACTAAATAATAATAATAGGTTTTCAAAGTCACACATCTATACAATTTCAATAACTAAACGATATATTATGTAGTCGATCTATTTTGTTCTGACATTTTTTTTAGTTTATACTGGATTTGACTAAAGCAATCTACTTCACAACATTAAAATAATCAGCACTTAAATCTGCACTTAAATCTGCTATACAACTATGTTTTACCTGCATATGTGGCTGACTCCGAAGCTGCAACATTATATCTTCACTGGCATCCTGTGACATTTGACCTTCTAATTGGGTCAAGGCTTGGCGTTCCTGCCAATGACGTAAGCCACGAGAAGCTGCGCATGACCATTCACGCAAGTCCTTGACCTTTCAGGTTAAAAAGATTTGACGATAGAATTATGTATATTTCCCATTAATAATTTAGTGTTGGATATATGTCCGATATTTTGCGATTGTGATCTGAAATGACGCCATGCAGCTAGAAAGACGTTGGCATATTTTGGGGGTAAATCTATGGGTAACTCTTTGGAGATTCGAATACGTCTTATTTTGTCATATATTTTGGCTCGCATTTGGATGACTGCATTTATTTCAAAATATGACATTGATGGTAAGTAATGATTCTGATACCTGGGCAGTTTTAGCAAATTGTTAAATGAGGTGTCAATTCATCAACAAATTTAACTATTTTGTATGATCATTTACAATATGTAGAGCTAAAGCACTTTCATTGCAAATACGCCAAAATGAGAACGGATTGACAGTGGAAAGGCTTCACAGAGCTAAAATTGTATAACTTTTTTAATATACATAAGCCATAACAGGAGTGTCTGATGTCGAATTCAAATATATCCAACCATCTAAATATATCGAGTATCTCAATTATCTACGCAAAACAGCTTTCGCACGATATGAAGTTTACCGTAGTTTGGATTGTGAAAGTCCTTCACAAAGGAACTGGTTTTCATATTAGATATGTTTAAGTTATGTTTGAACTCATGTTTTATATAAAAATTGGCTATATTTGCATTTATGTGGAAGCCTTAAAAGCATCATCTCTCGTCTCGACCTCCACTAATTTTTTTTCCGAAAAATAAGAACTCTTACCAATGTGTAGAGTAACTTGCACGGTGCCGATTTATGTTAAGTTAAAGTATAATTCAAGGTAAATATTTTGCAATAGCATGGATCAGCATTAGTAATTTGGCACTAAAGTCCATACAACAACATCAACTCGCTTGGTTCTTTTTGCACGATGTAGACTATGAGTGTTTAATTTCAATTCTACAAAGCACCGTTTTCATCTCGTGTATTTTCGAAAGGCTTAATGAATGTCAGTGTTGGAACAGGGGAAAAATGATCTTATTCTTCTATGTCTTCAAAATCGAGGATCTACAACTACAGAGGAGTATTGTATTTCGTGGAAGACATGTAGATTTTGTGCTGGACCAATATTCTCCACTCCACTTAAGCTTAACCTTACCCTTAAAACCAATGTAAAAGGGTGGGGAAAACGTTAGTTTAAGGTTAAGGTTATAGCGGAGAATATGGGTCCTGGGGTGTATGAATTGAAGTAATGCATCTTGGCGATCACAATATTGAATAACTTGTTTCAAACGTCTCCACAAATATCGAAGTGTATTGAAAATTGATTGTTTTGCTTGTATGATTGTATGTGTGTTTGTATGGTTAAAACGCTAACATTTTGATTCTTTATCGCTCCAGAATATGTATCAAGGTCATAAACTCTGGACTATGAAAGTATGAAATGAAACGTTAAATTGTTTAATCATTTGAAAAGACAAACTTTTTGAGAAATTAGTATTAGATTAGAATTAGTAATTCTAATCTTTTCAACAGTCTTATAGATTAATAGTTTTCTTCAAAAGAGAAACAAGCTTTTTAGCATTAGTAATACCAGATAACTCTTATGTTTTTAAATTGATTAGACTATTTTTCGTTTATAATGGCCCTAACACTCAACTCGATGCCTATGAGCGATATTTCTTTATGAACATAGAATTCAACATAGAAACCAGTTCATGCATTAAAAAATGCACAGCATAACCATGTATCACTGCATTGAAGACAGATGAATCATCTATAGGTAGCATTAGCTATTTCGCAATGCTTTGTGGTTTTTGCAAACGCAGCTATTTTTTGCACGACAAGCAGTTTTTGATATTTCGTTTTCAGTTCGTTGTCAATACATGATACATTAATCCAGTCTTTTGCGCTTTCATAAAACAACGCATTATTATTTCAAAATATTGAACAAATGGATATAAAAAAGGAATAGTTCAAATAAGGTATGTTTTTTACCATATACACAAACATGTTTTCATACACGTTGAGGTATCTATTAGATTAAAAAAATATATTGTTTGAAATAGGAAAAATAAACTTTGCTCCAATTTCTCATTTAAATATATCGCATTATTTTTTGTCTTGAATATATAGCTTTTGTTAAATTGTACCTATTTTAAAATTATTTGATAGTTACCGCCTTACATGTTTTAATATCAAAATGCCGTTTTACGACAAATACTCGGATTTCTGATTTTTTTCCGATTAAAAGTTATCATACATCAACGTTTGAAAAGAAAATTATTAAGTCCGTTCAAAATAATTAACGCAATTATATTCTTGACGTCCAACAAAAAGGTATTTTTGCATTTTTTAAATATTCATTTCAGAATAACGAGTGAACTGATGGTTATCAAAGCATGATGTAAGAGTCAAAATTTGGCAAGCAACTCCTTCCTGACTTCGCTGTTTCGACATTCATCAGAAAGAGAAATAAGATTTTTTATTTAGAAAAAAAACGACTACATAAATTGGAGCTGATGGTTAATATCCAAACCATTCATGATTGATGCAAGAAGAAATTCCTTCCTGACTTCTTGTCTGTTCCAACATTCATCAGAGAAAGAGATAGGGAGAGAGAGAGAGAGAGAGAGAGAGAGAGAGAGAGAGAGAGAGAGAGAGAGAGAAA
>LQRL01084938.1:14730-34195 GCA_001703475.1 Hydroides elegans
GGGGAGAAAAAGAGAGAGCAACATGATTCAAATCGAAATGTTAATTAAATGTTTATTTAATTGAGATAATGGTAATCAATTCAGAGAGAGAGGGAGTGAGAGAGAACATGAGAGAGAGAGAGAGAGAGAGAGAGAGAGAGAGAGAGAGAGAGAGAGAGAGAGAGAGAGCGCGCGCGCGAGCGAGTGCGAGAGAAAGAAAGAAAGCAATAATAATTCAATTTGAAATGTATATTAAATGTTTTTTTTTTAATATTATGATGTTTAAATATTTTTCCACTAGGATGAAATCGTTATTTTGAAAGGGGATTTTTCCAGTATTTTAAATATACACAACAATGTACCCTTTTTTTGCTCGTGAATGTCTTAATGCGTCCATCATGCAAGGGTGTGAGATATAGTCTTTCACAGTAAGCAATAATTACAAACATGTATCTGTAAGAGTTCATTCATAGCTCCCATTTTATTTACTTGGAGAGTATAAAACAATTAACATTGGCGTATAAGTGCATCATGCATTTAGATTTTCATTGATAAAGAATGCATGATGTATAACGGATTTCATTGGGTATATATACACGAGTGCATTAGCTCGCTAAAACACAGTAAAAGTCTTATATGGGTCACCAAAGTCGTATATGAGTACATCATCCATATGAAAACACTGTAAATCGTTCGATCGAATTATGCTTACATTGCATAAATTCCGCTTTTTCCTTCAAAAACGACTTTTTTTTTCACTTTTTGCAATCATAACACTATAGAATACCAGAAGACCTACCTTCTGGTATTAAAAAAGAAGACTTAAAAGAATCTTAAGCAAATTAGTAGAGGGAAACATATCTAAGAAATCTACTAGTAAAAATTGAAATATTGCTCACCAAGCTACTGTGGACTTTCAAAATCTTCCCTCCCAGCTCCCTGAAAAGAGAGCAGAATGCTATTTAGAATGATTTTCTAAAGTTTTAATATCTGGACTAAACTTTCTTCTATTTTTATATTAATGATGAATCTTTAACTATTGCTGATAATAAAATAAGGGGTTTAAAAGTATAATGGTTTAAATGTCGACTTGAAAACTAGCTCATCATAAAAATTGAGAGAAACATTGTTTTTGTTATACCTTGATTCAAAAATATTTCCTTAGGTTATAAGAGTACTATTGTGTAGTGTTTGAAGAAATAAAAATATGCATAGCACTATTTATACAAGAATAGTTCTTTTATTTTGCAAAATCCAGCTGCAACATTTTATGCTTCAATATTGTTTTGTTCATGTGTACTCCATTTGATGAAGCATACTACAATAAGTAAACAAAATAGTTTAAATACACACTCTTAAGAATCAACACGTATTAAAAGGTATACAAAATACACAAGAACCTATACCCCTATATATGAAAACAACACTAGTGGCACATAAAATACCAAAGCTTATAATTACAATTAAATGTTATTCACTCTTTACACCAAATATTTATATGAATGAATATTGTGACTCATGTGCTAACAGTGCTTTTAATATAATTATTCAAAAATGCTAAAACACATTTCATCACTACGGTGTCTTGAACTTTTATTTCAAGTTTATTTTAACACTATTTCATAGATAAAGAGTTTTTGATCAAAAATTACATGGCAACACACATTTATCCTCTATAATTCGATTTGAAACGTTTTAAAATTACAATTTGAGAACGAGCTGAAGATATTTCAAGTTCAGTCAACTGCTCCTATTTAAAAAGCTGTAATTACTCTTGCTTTCACATACATTGCACTTTTAACAATCACAGCAATTTGATCCATATTACTGAATTAATTTTAGGTTATTATGCAAACAAGGTAAAATGTGTGTTAATTTATCAAGGAAACAAATATTCCTATTAGCAATAATTTTACCCAATATCATATTTTATTGCCCTACTTCAAATTTAAATGTTAACACAACATTAATTCTATGAACATTCCATAATTTAAGGGATATAATATTTGATAAAGTAAAATATTTTAAACTTATTCAAAAATTCAGTTTGTCTGTAATATTTTTTACCAATGAAATATATATATGCATACAGCTACACATCTAGACTAGAGTAACAGTAAAGGAGCTGACATTGTTCACTTTGCCTTCTGTTTATCACCCACTTTAGAAATCTCCTCTTTCATCGCCCACTTTTCTGCAACTATTTTATCGCCCACTAATAATAGAAGATACCAAAGTATTCCCTGGATTTCTGAAGTTTCCAAATGGCATACAATATCTTGATAACAATGAAGTAAATGTCTGTAAATGTTTTTATAATCCTATAATGATTTCAGAATTCAATAAGATAATTAGTATAACTCATGTTTGATGGATGATTATTTTCTATCTATCCATCGAAAATACTACATATAATTTATCATTTTAATGACTGATTACCTTACTCAGACATTGCAGTAAAAGTAGCTAATTCCGTACACATAAACAAAATTGTAGAAAACTTTTAACCTTTACTTATATGTAATATGCACAAATATTGCACGATTTTTTGTTACAACTTCAACTTAAGCCATTGAATCTACCCATTGCAAAGTATCAAACATTCCATGTAGAATATACCTGATACAAATAATCGTAACATCATAAACATTACACTTCACACGACTAGAACATTTTAACAATGCGTAACAAATGAGCCTTTTTTAACATAACTGTACATACACTTACACTTAAATATATGCACAGACCACTGTTGTATAACCTGATAATGGATTTTGAGGTTCTAAACAATGATTTTGAAATATTTATAACTCTTGCTTATCCATATATGGAAGAGAATTTGAATTGCACTAAACTTAAGAATACATATATTCAACACGAAGGATCTTTTCGACATCACAGAATCAGTGAGGGTTAGTTTGCTTAAAGTACAATACAATAAAGCGCAATAAATTAGATGTTGAACTTTTATTATTGTAATGAGATTTACACATACAAAGCATGGCTGGTAATGCTATAAACATGGTAGGTGTATGATGACACTGTAGTGTATCTTAATACATGTAATATACATTTTTTTACAAACTGTCTCCTTTACAATTTGGGTCATACATTTCAAGGTACATAATCACAATAACAAACTCCCACTTTATATCAAACAAATAGTTTAACAGTATTGTAAGAATATTTATGTTACAAAGCATATTGACATGTCTATAACTTATTTATAATTGCTTATTTTATTCCAATCGTATCATATATATGTTCACTAATTTCCAAGCCCTTTTGTTTTCACATCTAATTTCATATGTGTTATGGTACAGAGACACGCTTATTTCACAGTTCTTAACCGGTTCAAAGTATAAATATCCTAACTCAAAATATAACTCCTCTAATATACAATTACCTGGGTTTCGCAGGCACATCTTGAGGATTACTGCAAAACGCGCCCAACTCAGTCGTCAGGCCACCGGTTATAGCACCGGCCACAACAGTCGATGCCCTGGGAGGCGCTTTCAACGGACTAATGATACATCGGCGCTCGCTTGGCGGAGTAACCGAGCGACCATGCCGCCGCTCTGTTTGGCTGCGTTGCGATGGCGATTGTCTTGTGTCGCCACCCTCGGAGCTACTGTTGTCATAGTGATGATGAGATGTCGATGAGCGATATGAAGATGATGAACTTTGGTCCACTTGTCGAGCGCTGCGATTTGAACTGTTCGCAGCCTTTGAATCGCCGTCGCCGTAATCGAACGGTTGCCACTGGTTACTACTGCTGCCTGTCTGTTCCATTGTGCTATATTGAGGGCGATTCTTGGTCGCCGACGACGACGTATAATGCTGCGTTTGACTATATGCGGTGTCACAGCTATTCAAAGCAGAACTCTGCTCCTGTCGACGCGATGTCGAGTAGGAAGCGGATGCGATGGGATATTCGTCGTATTGCGAATCGCCGTACATCGCATTCAGTTCATCGTCAAAGCGCCACCGTTTTGTTGACGATTGCGCATGCGCCCCGTCCGCTGTTCGATAGACTTCCGGTGGCGGTCGCTGCCACGTGCTGCCGTCGCGTTCCTGCGCGAGTACCATTTCCTCTTCGAATGTCAGCGGGATTTCGACAGGATTTGTGCCCTTCGCCGGACGCGAAACGAGGCCTGCTGAATGACCAGGCGAGGGAGATCGGGGAGGGACCTCGTCCGAGGGTTGTTTTACGGGAGAGGGAGATCGTGGCGGCGGAGGGGAGATGGGTTGGGAATCAAAGCGGATATCCGGCATTTCACGTTCATCGCGAACCGGCGTTCCGGGCATCGCATCGCCATAACCTTGACCTTGCGTGAAATGACCTTGAGCGCGCGCTATTTCCTGAGGGGTCATGGGTATCTCTTTCAATTGAGAGTGCTGTGAGGTTGAACTGGACGTTTGAACGCTACATTCGGGCTGCGGGGAGGCAGGGGGTGATAAAGGAGTTTCCATCTGAGATGGGGGCGAGGTAGGCCGTGCATGTGATTGTTTTATTTGAGCTTTGGAGGACGTTGATGATTTGACTACAGATGAATCCTTACTATGTCCACCCTTTGGATTATCCGATAAATGCGATTTCTTAGTGACGACAGTTTCTATGGACACAACATTTTTCGAAACAGTCGTTTCTGTTGACGACCCAGGAAGAGGACGGTTTTCAAATTTCTCAAGTACACAAGTGGAACTTGTTATTTGATCCCGTTGAACCATTGTAAACGCCTTATCATTTATACCACATAGCTCTGACGAAACAACGAGTTTATGAAAATTGGGCGATATGGCGCTGGGCGGGGATTGAGGCGTAGAGCGATCGGAAACGGGCGATAAATAGGCTAATTTATGCATGACGCCATAATCGGGTATGTCCTCAGATTCCGGTCGAGGACGAACGCCATTTTGAACCTGAGTTGTCACATCCGTAGGTGGTTCAAACGATTCAGTACTATATATCTTCGTTGGCGAGATATCGGCGATTGACAATGATTGTTCATTCGCTAAATCGCTGCTGCTACACTGACTATTCGTATCTTCCGATTTCGTGCTTAGGTTATCCAAGGTCGCCTGATGCATGAGCGATAATGTATCTTTGAACTTGCGATTCTCCGTTCGCTTTCGTGCCCTGGCGCCCGATGGCTTGCAGAAAGCCGAATCCATGCGCTTCGGTAATTTCCGCTTCTTTTTAGCAGATTGTTCGGATTTGCTCGACGGTGATCCAGCAGCTGAGCTATCTTCGCTTATCGAAGCCATGTCATGATCGATATCGGCCGTGTCAACGACAGACTGCTTTGTCAAGTAAGAGCTTTGGGCGGTATGTGAATCGGCGGATTTTGAATCTAGGGATATACTTGTTGATGGATGAGCTTGAACGGAAGATTCTAAATTTGACTTCTTTGGAGGAGAAACATCAGCGGATGTATCTAGTGAATCCCGCTTTCGCTTCAAAGTAGATGACCCATCACCTGACGAAGAAAATTTTGAAATATTTTCAACACTTTGCACATCAGTCTCATGCGATCCAATGGATAGCCGTTCAGTTTTATCCGATTTTTCTGCTTTATGCCCAGCGGATTCAGCTGATCGGTCCGTTGTATCACGTGACACATCCGGTTTAGACGACGACGTGCTTTTCACATCTTTCGAGCTTCTCTCACTCGAATCGCGTTTATTCCCACCGCTGTGTCTAGATCGATGTTCATCTCTATGCGATTTACTGTCCCTGTGCTTGTGCTCAGACGACGAACGGTGTCGTTCGCGATGTGAGCTCTTATGTCGATGCGAGGAATCTCTATCCTTTGTGTGTCGGCTATGATGTCTTCTATCATCGCTCTCACTGCGTTTCCGGTCGTGTGATCTCCGCTCGTCTCGTTCACTTGATTTTCTTCGACTTGAATCTCTATCGGCGTATTTTCTATCACTCGATTTCAAGTCGCTTGACTTTTTATCACTGGATGACCTATCACGATGCCTTTTGTCATCTCTTTCACTGGATTTTCTATCATTTTTCGATCGGTTTTTGTCTTTTCCTTCTTTATCTCGATAATTTTTTGACTTTTCGTGTTTATCCTTACTACTTGAATCTTTACGCTTTAAATCTCTATCTCTGGACTCACTCGGTTTTGATGAAGGCCTAACGTGCTCTTTCGGAGAATCTTTGCCTCTATTATCTGGTTTCTCACCATTTCCTTTATTAACCTTGCTTGATGTATCCTTATTGACTTCAATTTTCTTTTCTAAAGAGGGACCTTGGCTATCAGTAACCTTCGCTGAATGCGTCGGTGTGCCTTGAGCTGTCAAATCGGGGGAATCCCCTTTACTGCTATTGCTCTTCTTCCTTGAATCATTTGAGCTACTGCTACTTAGACTATCAGATGATGTCGAGGACGAAATGGCCTTTTCTTTTACCTCGCTTGCCGTTTCGGTCTTGCCGGCACTCGATACTTCAACTGATTCAATTTCACTTTCTTTTGCAATATTCGTCGGTCTTTTTAAGCGTATTTTCCTCGATTTACTATCACGTCTATCTGTTATTGCTTGCTCCCCATCCTCATGCGACCTTATTGCACCGGCCAAGACTGCTTTCCGTGGCTCCTTATCGCTGACAAATGCGGCCGATAACCCTTGCGTCGTCGCTTGGCTGTGGTTATCTACACTCGCCGAGTGCGCTCTTATGCTATCACCTTCATAAGGCAGCAGTTTGATTTTCACACTTTTCGTCACACTTGTGGCCGTCGTCGTGGTGCCAACATGGGTACTACTTTGTGCGCTAAACTTATCAGGCAGCATTGGCGTTTCGCTTGTGTTATCGCTCACTCCCTTATTATCGCTCACTAAAATGGCCGTGTTATCACTCTGTGACTGGGTCGATAACTCATTCAAAGGGGGAATTGCAGGTTCGGAGACTGATGATTGCTGCACTTGCTCCAAATCAGCATTGGCTTTACCGCTTTTACTTAGCTTCAACTTACTCTTAGCGAGTGATGATTTGCCATCTTTACGCTTATGCTCACTACCGTCATTCAATGACTCGGAGGTTTTAGTTTTAATGTCAGAAAGTGTATTCCCGTCATTTATAATGGATTTATTTTCCATCTCACTCGATGTGATATCAGCGAGTCCCGTTTTCAACGACTCATCTGTATTCTCTATATCCGTATCCGCCGCTTCAATAACCAGGGGCGGTGTATGTAACCCCCGCCTATTGGCTGCATCCGGTTCCTCTGACTCAACACCTGCCTCATTCTCATCCGTATCCATGAGATTCTCGAGCACCGAGAAGTCCACTTCCGACATATCCGTTTTCAATGCAGCGCCGCCGCCTTCGTTTGAGCTGCGCCGTTGGTGGGACGGTATGAGATTGGCAGCGGGATCATTTTTGACGCGTGATACTGCATCGTGCACAGGTTTGGCTATGCGTGGCTGACTAGAAGTGTCTATTGTCAGTGGTTCCCTTTTATCAACACTGATTGCATCAGGTGTTGAATCGGGGGTTTCATTGTCGATATCGCTTTCTTTGTCATCAACCATTGCACTCGTTGTTTTCGATTTACCGCTCTGCTTTAAATCAAGTTCTTCGTCATTACCAGTAAACAGATGTGTTTTTACCTTCTGTTTCTGTTCTTCTTTCGCTTGGCGCTCTGAGATCTTAATGATTTCAATGATCGCCTGCTCGGGACTTCCCGCGTCGATCGCGGCGTCCGAACACGACATAGGCGGCGTCGACGAACGCGGAGCTTCAATGTCATCATCGGCAATGTTCGGATGTTCTTGAGATTCTTCGGCAATATCCGGCGATTCTCGATCTGCCTCAGCAG
The DNA here is from genome assembly GCA_001703475.1 of Hydroides elegans. NCBI lineage: Eukaryota > Metazoa > Annelida > Polychaeta > Sabellida > Serpulidae > Hydroides > Hydroides elegans. The sequence continues at coordinate 22,542 of LQRL01084938.1, forward strand.
TGTCCGGCAATTCTCGATTTTCTTCGGTAATGTCCGGCGATTCTCGTAATTCTTCGGCAATATCCGGCGATTCTCGTGATTCTTCGGCAATGTCCGGTGATTCTCGTGATTCTTCGGCAATATCCGGCGATTCTCGAGATTCTTCGGCAATGTCCGGTGATTTTCGACTTTCTTCGTCCATATCCGAGTGCTCTCGATTTTCTTCGGCATTGTCTGGATGTTCATGACTATCATCGGTAATGTTTGGATTGCCATCAGCAGTTGGTGTAAGGTCGGGACTTGCATCGATGATATCCGTCGATTCTTGGGATTCATCGTTGGTCTCTGGAGAACGGCTTACCTCAGCAGTGACTTTCGATTCAACCATTGTTGCAGGTTGCTGGGTAACATCATCCGTGTGAGAGAAATCTTTATCTTCTGCTTGTTTAATCGTAGGTTCAGCTATTCGCTTTGGAGGCCGGCCTTTTCGTTTCAACTTTCTTGAAGATGTTTGCTTTGGGGCTGTAGCCTTTTTACTCGAACCGGCCTTATCTTCCATATCTCTGCTATCTTCTCCTGTGTCCATCTGATCTTCGGTTTTGTTAACGTCCGGTTGTGGTTCGCTCATTTCCGTCTGTTCAGTTGTCACATTCGGGTCGGTCTTTTCTGATTCGTCGGTAGGATCTGTTTTGACTGATTCCGTTTTTGGCTGCTTCCTTTCCTTCTCTTGTAACTCCTTTTGATCTTCAAGAAGTCGTTTTCGTGATGGTCGCCCTCGCTTTTTAGGTTGGCCCTTGCTAACAGGCTTATTTTCTGCTGATGAGGTATCACCTTTATTGGCATTTTCTGAGGAAGTTTTGGTGTCGTCTGTCTTTTTCTTTCGACTAAGACTAAATCGGCTGGATCCTCTCCCTCTTTTCGATCTCTTTGTAATAGCTTTCGTTGGAGAATCTTTTGTCAGTGTTGACTCTATATCCTCAGATTTCTCTAAAGTTGTTTCCTCTTGGCTTATTGGACTTGGGTTTTGTTCTTTAGCTATATGTTCATTCTCCTCGTTTTGTCCTTCCAAACTATCTTTCTCTTGGCTAATTTTCGTCTCGTTAGCATCATCCACAAGTTCATCTTCAGTCTTATTTCCGACCTTAGGATAACTTCCTATTTTCGTCTTTTCTTCTTGTCCAACAGCTAAATCCTCCTCTGGATCCTTGACCTTTTTGATCAAGGTGACCCCGGGCGTCCAAGTTATTGACGGGTCTTGCTGAATGACCGCTGCCATTATCTTTGGTGCAGCCTTTGGTTTCGCCTTCTTTACAGAAATAGTAATTTGAGAGACATCCTCACCAAAGAGTTCGTTAAATTCTTTTGACTTTCTCTGCTTTCTAGCATTCTTGATTTCTTCAGCGCGTGCTGCGAATGACTTCTTGCTTGGCGATTCAGGCACCTCAACGTCAGGATAATCGAATTCAGACTCATCAAAATCATACGATGCCTCTTTCGGAACGACGCGTTTTTCTTTCGCAGGTTGAACCACGGTGAAACTCACGCTTTTCTTGGGTTCCTCTTGAACAGTACTTGTTTGTTTGACTGGCTCAGCTTGTTTCAAATGCACATCTTTGTTTACTTCCACAAACTGGGTCGCCACTTCCGGTGATGAGCGGCCATCTTGGCTTTTCTCGTCATCTGATTGGTTCTCCTCTTGCTCTTGGCTATACGCTGGCATTGTTTTTCGCATCATGGGTATGCACTTAATGACCGGAGCAGCTATCTCCTCTTCAACCTCCTTAACCTCCATTTGCTTAAAGACCGGTGCGGAGGTGAAACTGAAACTGCTGAAGCCTCGCAAATCGATACGCGTTGCTGATTTGTCGGGCGATTCATCTCGTGCCTGTGGCTCTGGTGTGGCAGCCTTTTGTGTTATAGGAGCACGATGCATCTGTTTCATTGGTTGTGCATTGGCAGATATTTTGATTACCGTAGTAGCTGGTTCCTGCTCTTCTTCCATATTTTCTTCCATGTCTTCTTCCATATCATCTTCATTTTCTTCCGTATCTAGTTCTGGTGGTCCCAGTTCTGAATCGCCTCTATCGCTGGTATCCTCTTCCTCCTCTTCATCATCTTCATCCTCTTCCTCCTCTTCACCCGGTAGCTTAATCCAGCGCCTTGGTTTCGTAAGCGGTGCCGGTGCGCGATGCCATTTCGTCGAGCGATGGGCACCAGCCAAAGGTTTGGGTGAAAAGAAATGCTGCGTCACTTGCGCGGCCCCTTTAACACGTGAAAACACGCCAACCTGTCGCAACGATACGTTTTCGTGTTTGACTACTTTGGTCGACGCATAAAGGTCCTGTTGACGCACTGAAGCCGTAGGTGGGTTAGCCATGGGAACAGTTGAGTAGCGCAGTGGATTCACCACGCGACGAGGTTGCGGGACTTTGGGTTCTCGTCGTGGTTTGATTTGCTTTTCCTTCTTGAGTCGCGGTGGTTTCGGGATTTTCTCCTTTTTCGGCTCCCGCACTTTCTTCTCCTTCGGCTCGCGAGCGGCCTTCGGCTGCATGAACTTGGGCAGCTTCATCTCATTCGCAGGCTTGGTCTCCCGATTAGTTGGCGGTTTGAAGGAGACATCCTTATCGGAATCATCGCTCGCGTATGCATGTTCATCAAATGAGTCATCTTCGAACTCTGACCCTTCTAGGCTCTCTTCCTTGGTCTCCACGACCTTGGTGGCTCTGCGTCGCGGTCGCTTTTGGCCAATGGCTTCTTCGGCCAACTTGATTGTGGAGTCATCTGCTAAGCGTTCAGCTTCCGAGCGCCATTTCTTACCCGCTTTGCGCCGATTTCCCACTTTGGGCACGTCGGTTTGATCAGTTTTATTTTGAGGCTGATCTCCCTCGACGTCTTCGGATTTTTGAGATTGTGTTTCAGTGGCTGCTAATGAATCATTATCAGCCTTAACGTCACCGTTCGGAACGGGTTTGGGTTTGATGGTGGTCATAGCCCTTCCCTTTCCTCTCTTCTTTTTGCGTCTACCTCGTAACCATACAGGTTGCTTTGTAGATGCTGTTTCATTTGGAGTGAATTCAGCTGAAGCAATATCTGATTTTTGAGAAGGAATCTGATCACCTCTTGATTGAGGTTGATCCTCATTCAAGTTGCCATAAATCTTTTCAGTGTCATCTCCATTTTCCAAGTTTTGCAATTTATGATCATCTTTATCTTCTTGTGCTAAACCACATTGATCTGGCGAATCTCCGTTTTCCTTTGATGATTTCAATGCGGTTTTATCGTTATTCACTTTATTCACTGCTTTATCTTGATTTTCGTCAAAGCGACTATTCATTTCAGGTTCACTCATTTCAGGCTCTTCATCTTGTTCTCCATAAACAGACCCGGATTCACTATCATGCGTAAACGAATAATCGGACGAAGAAATCCCGAACCGCGTCGAATCCTTATAGGTCTCACTAGGAATTGTCAACGGCTTAGCTAGCTGCAGCTGTCGCGCATGCGTCTCTTTGCGTCTGTGCGCCACTTCGAGCTTCACTTGTTCCTCCATCTCCTGGATATCGCGTTTACTCAACCTTGGGATGACAAGGGTTTCAGTGGATATCTGTCGCAAGTCAAACTCGCGGCATTCCTCTTTCAATACGCGAACGCTGCCGTCGATATAGCGATGACCTTGCACTGTGAGGTCGCCCAGGGATTTCGTGCTGCGGCTTTGGAAGTAGTTGCGTTCGGATTCATATGGGAAGCAAACGGTTTCTTCTGGTAAGCGGATATCGCGTGCCTCGATGGAGGCGGTCCTATAGATGGGTGAAAACGGGGCGGCTTGCTTGAACTTCTTTCCCATTTCTAGCGCAATAGCTCGCTTTTCTGCAAACGTTAGCAACTTAGCGGCTTCTCTTTTCTTTGACTTTGGTCCACATATGAACATCCGTTTTAATCTTGATCTCGCACTTTTTGCTTCAATTTTCTTCTTAGGTGATTTCCGTTTAGTTTTTGGTCGACCTTTAGCCGAACGTTTCGGTTCCAATTCCGGACTAATATGATCCGCAATCATGGGCAGATCATCGCAACCCGTGTGATCATCCATACTCAGTTCAAACATATCCGGTGATTCCGCCGACGACAAAAATAAATCCTCATCTGTATTCACGCTATCCGCTGCCGTACCTCCACGCTGTGACGAACGCCGATACGCCAATTCGAGTGCATGCCCAAGCTTCGACGACGAGGATGAACTTCCGGTTATCTGTGACGTCACTTCCGTAGCTTCATCCGCGTTTGAATTGGATTCGTTCGTTGGCGAAACGGGCTTTGACTCCACTTCGACGCGCTCTAGAATTGGGCATTCATCATCAGTTACGTGTTCGGTTGTTTTTTCAACCTGTTTGTTTGTGACATCTGGCGGTTCTGTGGAGAGGCGCGGATTACTGTCGCAGTGATCGAGCATAGGCGGACCGTCTTCTTTATCGGTTAGTTGTGAGTTGGTTGCGTCTGCGGTTTCTTTGTCTGAGTTGATGGACCTGTCGTTTTCTTGGATTTCTTGCACTTCGTTGGCTTGGTTGATTGCTTCAGAGGATGATTCTTGGTCATTATTTACCGATCCATCCTCTTTTTCGATATATGGCGCACTATCTTCTGCATTTGTTGTTTCAGTGGCCTTCACTTCGTTATCCTTTATTAAACTGCCTTCACGCTCGATATTTTGAAATGCAAGAGCTGTACTATCTTCTTTTGCCTCCACACTTGACATTTCATTTAGATCGTTTTGATCGTCCAAGTTTTCATATTCTTTTTCTCTCTTCTTGTCATCGTCTGCCTTTGTAGCCAACGTTTCTTTAATAGTATTACCTTCAACGGCTTCTTTTATATGGTCGGAAACGAAATGCAACGGGACCAAAGGCGGCATATCATCATCTATATCTTGGTTTGCATCGTCTTTTTCAGAACGTTTATCAGGTCGATCTTTATTAACCACGTCTTCTTTAGCGAGATCCAAATTTTCTTCACCATTAGAACTCAATGGTTCCTGGTTGTTAATTTTTTTGTCCCTTTCTGTGCCGTCTTCAACCCCCTCATGTGGCTCAATGGGTTCTTGCATTTTCGGCCTCGTCTGACCCACCTCTGAATCACTCTCTGTCGAAACGTCTTGCGTTTCCATACTCGTATCTAAGCGCACTTCCGTGACTTCATAGACTGTTTCTGTGACGTCAGCAACGTCATCATTTTGGGATTGTTTGACGTCATTCGTATTTTGTTTTATGCTTTCAGTGGATATGGAAGTCTCGTCGACCTGTTTCTGCACGGCTTGATCGGATGTTGTTAGTGTGTCGTCATCGTGATAAGTGCTCGCATCATCATTATCAGCTGGTGTGGTTGCTTTATTTTCTGGGGTTTCCGAATGTGCAGAAATATCAGGGGTGTGACTCGAACTCTCTTTGTCTTCCTCTGTATTGGTATCGTCCATTTTATCAGTCGGTATTTGGTTCTTTTCTTGCGTTGTACCAACAGCGGTATTTTCCTCGAATTCTCCACCTATACCAAGCTTTGGCATAGCTTCTTTAGTGTGAGCATCAACCACCTGTTCAACAGTTTGTATTTCATCGCTTCCAGCCTCCTGTGTTTTACCCTCATCTGCAATCGCAGTTTCCTCTTCCTTTTTGGCTGATGTATCCTCTTCCTTTGATGTCCGTATTTCATCAACTGTGTGCATCCCGTCTTCACCCAAATCCAATTGTCGTCCAACAGGTGACTGATCATCCACACGCAGTGCGGGCGGCGGCACCGGATGACTCACCGTGTCATCATCGCTTATATCACTATAATGTACTGCTGGTATCGAGGGCGCCTCTTTGGGTTCCTCAACCGTGGTAGCAACCGCTCCTGGATTATTGTGCTTTTCCACTGATAGCCGTCGCGGGCTGCCGCGTTTGCGACGACTCGCTCCACCGCGCGAATACGAATCGCTCAAAGAGGCGGCGCGAGGTGATTTATCCGCTGAAGAGGAAGATGGCGATAGTGATTTTTCAGGTGTAGGCTTATCGCTACTGCCGAGGTTTGGTGACCTGTCACTATTGCGTCGCGGTGTGGCCCGCGGTGATCGTTCACCTCTTCGGGGTGATCGGTCGCCTCTCGGTGACCTTTCGCCGACCCGCGGTGACCTTTCTCCACGTGGTGACCTACTCGCGTTGCTTCGCGGCGATCGCTCTCTGCGCGGTGTACGCTCACCCGGTCGCGGTGATCGATTCGAATGTGCCGCTCCACCGCCAAAAATCGAGTCCATATCTTCGTTGCGCAGCGTTGACGCTCCTTGTCGATAGTCGTCCCATGACATACTCTCACCCCCGCCAAAATCATGTTCGCCACCGGAACTATCCGAACTGCCCCGACGCCTCACGATTAGCGGACTCGACATCATGTGACCACCATGGTCACTGAGATCGCTTTCGTCATAGTAATCGGATGCGTCCTCGAAGTCACCAATGTCACTTTGTTGGTCACGGTCCGCCGAAGCTTCATTTTCGGCCTCGGCGGTAGTTCCTTGTTCGGATTGTTTCGGGTCACTGACTCCACTTTTTGTTTCCTCTGTTTTCGGCGGCACTGTAGCATCGGTATTATCACTCGGTATTTTTGTCGGTTGTGCCGATTTCCTTCTGCCGCGCTTTGAAACAGTGACTCGCGTCGGAACCCAATTTTGCGATTGTTCAGGATTGGTAGTATCAACATTTTTAGAATCAACACTGCTTTTACCCTTCACACTGTCTTTGGCAATCGCGCCATTGCTGTCCTCATCCTGAGGTTGCATATACGCATCAAATTTCTTTTGAGCAGCGGATTTAAATTGTCTCAGTTTTAACTTATCCTTTCTATTGCCCGCTTGGCCTCCGCTCCCGCCACCACGCGGCCTCCGACCCCGCGGCGATCCACTGTGACCACCGCGACGAGCGATCGGCGATAGCGATTTCCTACTCGCAGCGACTGGCGATTTTTGCCGATTCGCTGCTGCTGCTTCGGATTCCGCCGCGGTAACTTGCTGTCGAGTGACGCGAGTTCGCCGCGATGACATCGGTGTTGTTTCTTTAACGAAACCTTCCGAGCTTGCGAGAGGGTTATTCTTGGATCCCGGCGGTCTACCGGGTCGTTTTGGTGTAGCTTGATTTGTATCACTTTTATCATTTGTATCTTCTTTTTCCAAACCTTCAGAGCTTTCGACATGTTTATTCTTGGATCCCGGGGGTCTACCGGGTCGTTTTGGTGTAGCCCGATTTGTATCACTAGTGTCACTGGATTTAGCTTTGATCCCCCGACCCGCAGAGCTCTTCAGTTCTTTACTTTGTTCGTCACTGTCAACAGTCTTTTTCGCGGCTACAGACGAACCACTTTTCGCAGCCGCGGGCGAACTATGTTTCGCAGCTCCCCGCTCAGGCGAACTATGAATCGCAGCTGATTTTGGCTCCAGTGTGACCGAACCGGGAAAGTTCTTATACTGATGAGACGTTACTTTCCTTGTGCTCGTAGTCACATCCTTTAGAAAGGCGAAACACTTGTCTTTGCTAGCGCGATTACTGCGCGGACGGCTGGGCGATATTTGAGGAACAGAAGGTTTTGGTTTACTCGTGGTTGACGCAGTCGATGGCACTTTGGTGGTCGAGACGGTTGAAGGCGGAGTGGTGTCTGATGGTTTTTCTTTTGTTTCATCTGATGGTATTTCTTTTACTTCATCAGATGGGTTGTCTTTTATTTCATCGGATGGTTTATCTTTTGTTTCATCTGATAATATTTCTTTTACTTCATCTGATGGGTTTTCTTTCATTTCATCTGATGGTTTTTCTGTAATTTCATCGGATGGTTTTTTATTTATTTCATCGGATGGTTTTTCATTATTGTCATCTGATGGTTTTTCTGCTATTTCATCGGATGGTTTTTCTTTTATTTCATCTGATGGCTTTTCTTCCGTTTCATCGCATTTCGGGACGGTCTCTGTCGTGTCGTCTTCGAGTTTGTCCTATGAAATGAAAGTAACCAATATAGTGAAAATATAATCGTATATTAAAATGAGTCACCTCATGTATTGTGTTTTTCAAGCAACTTTTACTACAAGATGATAAATGCGCATGAACCATATTTTATACAATGAACTTAAATATTTTATGGGAAAATTAAAAATACCAAAGCAAATGAAAATTCTTTATTTCAATATTATGAATGATTTTGTCAATGGAAACAGCATTCATAAATTTTACCTTTTCAGGGTGATTTTGTCCAATCGCATCATCGGCCGAATCCGTCTCTACGCCTGACGTCATCGGTGACGTCACAGGTCCGCGCATGCCCAGGCGCTTCTTGGGAGGCACTTTGTCTAAAAGGGAATAGGAACATTTAAAATAAAATGTCAGGCATAATGTCTAAGGGAGTCACTATGTCTAAAAGATAATAGGAAAATTTAACATTCTATTACAGGTTATGATCATTATAATAGTATCATCTTCAGTTTTGAATGATATTTCACTCAATATGATTTCCAACACAACTCATGCTAATTTACACACAGTAAACATGTTAGCATATTATCTTTATGCAAGTTCTTTCTGCATGCTTGATATCATTGCTACTTTTAATATAGGCTACAACTGTATTTCTTCTAAATATATGATTTCATTTCTGTTCCAAACAGTTGGGTTTCGATATAGGATACTCTTCACTTTAGCTATGTAGGCTACTTAAAATGTTCTTATATTTAGTTGAACAAAAGCATATACGCACTTTTGTCGTCACCGGTACCATCGTACTGCGGAATAACATCGGACATATCACTGTCCGAAGCACTTTCTTTATTCTCTGCTGCGACGGGGTGCTGCGATGTGGACGGACGAGCCACGTCTACTAATTGAGAGCTGTTCCATGAACAGTCTAGTCCAGCAAGATCGATATCTACAGCTTCTTTCCTGTTTAAAGAAGCGTCACAGCGATATTTTTTGAATACATATAACGTATGTATGTTTTGAACGTAAATGCCCCTTTTATTTTTCGTGGCCGTATGCTTTGTTATCAAATATTCTGTTTATGTTTATGTCGTCTAAAATTGCGTTAATTTGTCCGACAATCACTTAACTCTATATTATTTGATTTTTAAAAAATAATTCCTTTTAACATATGTCCAAAGCATACCCGGATACTTTCTCTTTATCCTTTTCCTCTTCTTCATCTCCTTCATCCTCCTCATCGACACCTTCCCAGATGCGTTGCGACATCTCCAGTGTCTCCGTTTCATCAATGTCGTCGTCATCAACGGGCACTTGCTCGCCAGGTGGCGCCACTGCTGCCTTCTCTTCCGGTGTGGCAGACGACACCTGAAACCGATTCATAATTATAAATGTGACACTGCTCTTATAACGCTGCGGGGTACGGGTGAATTGCGGGTTCGACGACTGCTTGATTAATAATTCCGTTCAATTGAATATATGTAATCATTTAACATGTTTGTATCAAGTTCCGATCGGATGTGCTACAGAGACACCTGACCGAGTACTAGTATAAAATGCAATGAAACGTTAACCGATTTTTCTTCTTTTTCTACTTTTATTGCTAATTGTGCCATAAAATAATATGAACCTGTGACAAAACTGAGTCTTGTTCTTCCAAGCGTTGCGCATGTGCAGACAGCTGTGACAGCTTTTCCTGTGACGCCACAATGTCGACATCTTCGTCTGCTAAATTCGCCAGCATCTCAGCTAAATTTTGAGTCGTGTCTGTAAAAATTGCAAAGACACATACATGTATCTAACTTATATGAGGTTTAAGTGAGTTATATTATGCTTAAGATACCAAATATAAACTATTCCTATAAATCTCAAAAATCACTTTCTTCAGATGCAAGTAATCTCATATTTTTTGTCATCTCTCCAAAATGTCTAACTTTTATATATTCATTCTAAGGAATTAAGGCCTTAAGTGTCTTTCAATGTTATCATTTCTTTAAATCATACCTTAATACTCCATTAGAGCTTAGTCGAGATCCCTATTCCCATTTTGACTCTCCCCCTTCCCCAAACGACCCTTTAATACTCAAGCCGCTCACCTAAATCAGAATCCCCTGGTGACCCAGGCCTCGGTCCTTGCTGCTGCTCTCCCACCCTTTGCTGCTGAGTCTGCTGTTGTTGCAGTATCTCCCTCTCCTCCCTGAAGCTCTGGCTTGACGCGACAACCTGCAGAATGGAGCGCGCGTTTATCAACGCGGCCACCTGCGCTTGTTCCTGACTGTCGCCGATGATGTCAGTGTCGTGGGATGAGGTCGAGGATTCGTCATCTATAAAGTGGAATATGATTGATTAAATAAAATGACGTCATACTTTCCCCTATAATTATGTATTAGACATATCTTGATGGATGTTTAGTGGATGATTCAGTAAAAACACAATCCCCCTTAATATCTCAGCCTTACATCACATCTGAGAACCTAGTTTGTATACTTTCTTTAAAACTATTATTCTTTTGAAAAGATATATCTTTACCGTGTTCAACTATTGACCTTTTAGAAAGTTCAATATTAAAAACTTTGACCTTAACAATAACTGACCTTCGCGCTGTGAAAGATGAAGGTCGACGGTCGAACACGGCGTGGATGCATATGCTTGGCTGCTGGCCTGTGAGTCGTCAACATCTTCTCGCCTAAACAGGAAACATGGGAATATGAACTGTGATGTGTATTTGGATTGCATGTTTAAGTTGTAATTGAAATATTTTCCTGGTGGATAGTAGAGTAAGTTTTGTTGCATTTTTACGCATTATTGTCTGTCTTTCTTTACTAATTATTTTAACGATGCACCAATACAGATTTTCAGGAACTGAAAGAGGCCTAAAATGGTTTCAATATCAAGAGAAATATGAATATCTAGATGTAAGGAAATCATTATATTGACAATAACGAAATTGAAACCTGTGAATATGTTGCATACAGGGTGCATATCTTCAAACTCAATTTTTTGGTACTCACACATATGGCTGGAGCTGCTGAATAATCTCTTCGAGACGCTCTTGTAATTCAGCCTCGGCGTCGGTCCATGGGATGTCCCCGCGACCTGTAAAGACAAGCATATTCAGTATGAGCAACATCTTGAAAAAAAACTTGGGATAATGGATAGAGAAAGGCTAAATAAATGGGACAGCAAGAGATAGAGATGGGTAGCGGATCAGAAGAAGAATAGTCGGAGAAAGACTGTTTTTGTTAGACTAAGAGACACAAGGGAAGAGTAGAGTTAACTTGTTAGTTCTGGCAATCAGTTATAAACATAGTACCATTAACCTATTTATATTCATAATTTATTTTCTAACATTGATGATTGCCAATATGCCATTTTTTAATAATTCAAATATCTTAAGAAAAACCTTTAAATCACCACTTATTTCTCATTCTCAATCACAACCGCCTTACCCGGTGAATCAGGTGGCGCAATATCCACGTCACTACCGCGCTCCCTTCGCCGCTGCCGCTCGTCCTCCCACAGCGCCGCGAGACCCGGATTCGAGCCCACGCTGTCGCCCACCTCCAGACGATTCAAGATGTCGGCCGCCACTACGTCTACTTCTAACTCGCATGTGCTCTGGCGTGGCGCTATGTCGGCGTCGAGCCACATGTCGCTGTTTTTTTTTTTTTTTTTTGGGGTATTTGGGATTGTACA
>LQRL01084938.1:34341-49893 GCA_001703475.1 Hydroides elegans
TTATATTTATGTGTTTTATCAATTTCATGATCAGTTTTATTGAACAGTTTTAAATATATTTTTTTCAATATACATCACAACGAATTCTATCAAAGAATTCATATATTTCAGCACTATTTTTAAGTCCATTACATACTTTCGCAATAACATGCGGTTGATTTGTAAATCATTGGTTAGGTCACACATTTGAATAATGCTTACGGAGCGATATTCTCGGCAGTCCAGAAGATGCAGCTGGGACTGCTTGCTGATTGACTGGCTTCTGAATTATCCAGACCACCACCAACAGCCGAGATATTGGGTCTGATGGGGTCATGGGCTAAATGCTCATCACCTGATTTTATAGTGTATACAAGTGATTTAAGAAAAATATATATTAAGGCTTACGCAGTAGAGTTCTAATACATGTATAATACATTGAATGATGTTCCCTGAAGCAGATATAACTTTCCCAATCAGTGGATATCAATACAAACTCAATATATCGAAATAGATATTCTATAGAATAATAATAATCATTTATGCAAGATAATTATTATCTATTTTTTTACGTGTATTTATCAAATTGAACAGGACAAACAAATGTTTTTTTTATCTACTGTGCGATACGATGTCATATCCAAGAGAAGAGAAAACTACATCGTAAAGCCATGCCTATATTATAAATGTCGATCAAACTCTTTAGTATCTATGAATATAGAAAACTTACCATCACGTGTTCTGCGGAACTTGACAGCTCCGACATTGATCATATTCATACCATACAAGTTGTAATCAATAAATATCTGAAAACAAATTAAAGACAGATTTAAATTAAGCTTAATAGAGCAGAAGAATTATCTAATTTAAACACTCTGATATTTCAATTCATTTCACAGTTCTTATCAATTTAGATTCAACTATATTTTTTGTTATAATATTTAAGTAATAATAGTAAAATGATAGGTACCTGAAGATGATAGGGAATGTGAGCTTCATAAGGTTGATACACCTTGTTCATAATAGCACCACCACATAATAAATCTGCCACCCTGAGAAAAAAAGCTACCTGGTTAGTGTACCATTAAATTAAATTAAATTGAATTTTGAAATTACATAAACATGATGAATAAATGTGGATCATGCGGCAGTTTGATATAATCTGGATGTAATCAATTCAAGAGGCTGTATTTGTTTCACTAAAAAGTAATTCTAACTCTATCACTATTTTTAAATATAATCAACACTTACTTTTTAATCATTAGTGGGTTGTATAGATAAATTTTCATGAACGGTATTTCTTCGTTGTAGAATCCGTAAAATGGCCTAAAACATATCAAACCATAAAACATAATTGAAATGATATGAATCAAGTGTATATCAAAGGTCCATGAGTGTTTTATTTTATTTAGTAACTTAAAAATTTAGACTGTCATCATACATGTATTTTCAGCTGTTTTAGAACTCATTTAAACTCTGTTATGCATATGACGTACAACCCATGATATTTTTTTCATGAATTTAAACAATAATTTGCGTTGAAAGATATGAGCACTGATAAAAAAAAACCGACATGTGCCACATTGCAATGTTTTTTTTATTTTTTGTAAGAAAAAAAAACACGCATATGTGGACACCACATTACACAACTCGGAAATACCCACAGTCCAGAGACGAGGCTGATCTTGTAGACATGCTGTGTGGTTGCAGTAGGTTTTCCCATGGCCACATTTAATGCTTTGTCGATGCTCAGGGCGAATTGACGTGCATGTTTTTCGCTGTCTAAACCTCCGTCATATGGCACATACAGGTAGGGCATAATCTGAAACGGATGAAGTTAGGCAAGAGGTTAGCCACAATCTCAATTAAACTTTAGACTGTTCAATGGCACTTAAAACTGTCAACTATTAATTTCAACATTTAAGATTTGCATACCAATATTTACGAGTAAATTGATTTTACAAGATTTATGGGATTTCTTGCTAACATGACCCTAATACTGGGTTCGTTAACCATTTGGAATCACAATATATATTTATTCAAAAAGCTGCATACCCCATGTATATGCATGCAGGTTTTCTGCCCTGTTGGCGTTATGCCATAAAGACGTAGTACGGGAACATACTGTACCGGAGCATTGCGGAACTCCGAGTGAACCACGTCTAGGTCACGAATTGGTCGTGCCTGGTAGTGGTCCGTGCTTACTATTCTACAGCTGAACATTCTGAAAGAACGGATAAGATTAAGTACAGAAACATACAATTACAAGTTACATCGGATCCCAGCCAAGATAAATTGCCAAAGTCTATAACGTTGTCGCATAATTTATTCATGTTCAAAAGGTTATCCAAAAAAGGTTTGATTAATTATAACTAAATTAAGGCCAAATCGTTTTAAAATTGTCATATAATATCAAACCAATGATAAATGTACATATCAGGTCAAGACTTAGAATCTACGTCATTTACTGCATTCTAGTCTCACTCAAGCGAATGTTTGATTGTGTCACGGCTGGCTCTCTAAAAGTTCTACTTCAAGCCAATGCCCTTCTCATTTCAATTTTTGCATGTTATCAGGTGTCAAGTGTATATACTCTTTAGTGCATATTTGTATATAGTGGTTTGTGTCGCAAAACTGTATATAATTGGTGTATGTTTATGCTTATTGTATTGAAATCTGAATAAAATGATGATTGATTGATGATTGATATAGAGGGGCGGTATTGTGAGATTTAGATAGGTTTAAAAAAATTATCGAATGGGACTTCGACAGGGCTGATTTGGTGTTGCATATCTACGAGTATGATAGCTCTCAAATTGCCAAGAACGTATGTCTGCGACCGACAGGTGGAGTATCCATCCTATTCCTAGGCTATTTTACTCATGAAAACCAAGAACCAGGTATCGCTCGATCAATGTCATACCAAGACCAAACTTGATCTACCACAGGTAAAATAAAGTCTTTATTTTGACGGTGGACATTAAATATATAAATGCTGACCAAACAATAAATATCTATCGCTTTTAAGACTACGAGTAAGGGATATGACTCGCATGAAGTTAGTTGAGCCTGGTGGACTGTGATAAACTGATCTCGAACTTACATGCGTCATTTAAGTCTGACACGTTGATGCTACGCATATGCATGGCGCAAAAAAATATGTAGTGATATAAAGAATGGTCGAAGTTGCTTAAGGTCTTGTCATTTTCGGCCACAAGCAGCAACAAGCAAGGAAAATGAAAGCTAACGGAGAAACGATATTTCATTGGACAAGAAACCGGAAGTAAATAAATCTGACATTTTCTGTTTTCACAAAGTACGTGTTAGGGTCTGTGCATATGGAACAAGCCAAACATTAAACCTAGGACCATTTTACTATTATGATCCCAGATTAAACCAAGCTTCAGGGGTTTCAAACGAACCAAAATTGTATGTTAGTCTTAAAAAATGAGAAATATTCCGAAACGTATACATAATCTAAAAATTATTCTGATACAACATTCTACAAGGCCCAAATATCTCTTCATATTTTGCTAGCTAGCTGACCATAAAATGCACCATTTCACCTAAATTATAATTTAAAAATAAGACGATTATCTGTTCTTTCAACTTGCTAGCTAGAGCAATCAAAGCAGATGTGAAATATTAAATTGTTTAATTAATTCATTTCATTGTTTTTTGTCTAAAAAATATATACTAATATATGGATTATAACGCCATTTCTTTGTTGCATGCTAGATGTAGCAGCTCATCTTAATATGAATCAGTAACATGACTAACTTTTTGGTTTTGAATCGGCAACTGAAACGTCACATCTGGTCACAAGATATGTTCATTTTATTAGCTAGTTTGGGCGGCCATAAGAACAGATATTTGGCAGAACGGATCGTTGGGTGCCCCTGAAGCTTCAAACTGCTTAAGGTCGCGACGGTAAACGTATCAAGTTTTCGCGGGTTCGATCGATTGATTGATAGATTTTATTTGTGATTCGCGATAAAAAAATAATACAATAATACAATAAAAACAAGAGTAAATACAATTAAGTTTTGTTAATATTAAACACTGCAATATACGCATAATAAGTATAGAAAACTAAATTATATAAGCAATAATACTAAGTTATAACACTTGCATATGGCGTTATCACAAAAAGGATTGCACCAGAAAGTCTGTATTAAACATACTTATTTCCATGGCGGTCCTTGATAGAAAACCCTAACACAAGCTTATACCGTTACACAAAAGAAAAACATATATAATAAATGTAGGTATAATGACTAATAATTGATGACTAGAAAGTAAAATTATCACAATAAATTGACTGCTCTACATTTGTCTAGTAGAACATAAAATCCTTAGTTTCAATAGACAGCATTTCCCTGAATAACAAGTTTTTGCATTTTACTTTAAAGACAGAATTATCACGTATAGACTGAACTTCTTTGGGCAGATTATTCCAAAGTTTGATACCATTACATATAAACGTGTTGCTACCTCGGGATTTTGCGTGGTTTACAACAAAAGCACGCTTGCTTTTGCGCGTGTTATGCCCGTGTGTATTTTGAACCAGTGACGCGGTACACATATAACTAGGAACAGTGTTATTATAAATCTTGTGCATCATATTAGGGGCTAAAAAGTTTACACGAGCTGCGACATTTAATGTATTAAGTTGAACAAAATGAAATGCATCAAGATGAGTTCTACAATCAAAACCGTAAATAAATCTTATCATTTTGTTTTGACAAATTTGAAGTTTGTTCTTAAGAACCTTTGGGGCACCAAGGTACCACGAAATACAGGCATAGTCGAAATAAGGTTGAAGAAAGGCAGTACATACACGCTTTTTAACCTAGGAAGGATCGCTTCCTTTACAGAAACTTAAGACCTGAATTTACTTTCTTTGCTATTGCGTTACATGTAGCCAGATAAATCCTGTTCAAGAATACACCTTAGGTACTTTACAAATGAATTTGGTTTGATCTTTACACCTTTACATTCTGTATCTAGTTGCTTTCCGGACTTGAGACGCTGCTTAGTACCAAAGAGTATACTTTCAGTCTTACCCAAATGAAGAGATAACTTATTTTCTTCCAACCAAACACTTAATGACTCTAGGTTGCGCTGCAGGTGCGATTCTATTTCATTAACATCAGTACCCGAGACAACTAAAGCCGAATAATCAGCATAGAGATAAAGATCACAGTCTAAACAATTTTTCATGTCCTTTACATAAATCAGAAAGAGCAGCGGACCTAAAATGGAACCTTGCAAAACACCACCTTCCTTGGATTCAATGTTATTGATTTCAACAAATTGCTTTCTACCCATAAGGTACGATCTAAACCACTGAATAATATTAGAGTTAAAACCGATTGCATCAATTTTACTCAGTAATATGTCATGATTAACAGTGTCAAACGCTTTTTGGAGATCAATCAGTACCATACCAGTATGGTGACACTTGTCCATATTTTGTTTCAGACTATCACATAAATGTGTGAGACAAGTTTCTGTTGAAAACTGTGATCTAAAACCTGACTGCAGTTTGAAAATAATACTATGACGATTCAAATACTCTTTAACCTGATTATACACTATGCATCCAAGAATTTTTGAAGCAACAGGTAAGATGGAAACTGGTCGATAATTTCCTTCAAAGTTACGATCATCTTTTTTGAACAGAGGTACAGCGTGAGCTGTGTTAAAGTCTACTTGAACTGTTTTTGTTGTGATGGAAAGATTTATTAAATGAGAAAGTGGCACAACTATTTCACAAGCTGCATCTTTTAAAACCGTGCAGGAAGATTGTCACTTCCTGTTGCTTTTGTTACATTTAATGATGATAAGAGTTTGAGAACAGTTTCATTAGTCACGACATTTAATTCAAAAACATTTCTTGAAACACCTCTTTGTGAATAGTGCTCGCGGACACGATCAATACTTAAAACTCTTGGAGTTAATTTGTTGACTAGATTTCCTGCAACACTACAAAAGATATTATTAAAGCGGTTTACAACATAATCTCCATCAAACACTATTTCATCTGAATCGTTTCTAAGAACCAACTTTGGGACACACTGACTTTACTGATTTAAACCAAGACCTTTGATAGCATTCCACAGCTTTTTCATATTACCTTGATTTTCAACAATTGTGTTGTGAAAGTTTTCACGCTTACGCTTTTCAATTATTTTCTGTGTTTTGTTTCTTAAGACCCTGTACTCTTTACCATCTTCGGATAAGCCAGACTTCTTGAATTTGTACAATGCTTTGTCATGTTTTGAAATTAAATTAAAAATTTCACCATCAAACCAAGTGTTGCTTCTATGCTTAAGACGGACACTTTTAAGTGGGGCTACCTGATCTATAAGCTTACTAAAAATACCTTTAAAATTTGACCAGGTTATGTTAACATCATCACATTTTAAAACGCTTGACCAATCTTGTTCCATTACGATATTACAAAAAGAGGCACTATCATATGACTTCATCGATCGAATGTAAGAAACATTTTTACCAGACACTTGCTGTTTGTTCAGTTTACGCGTGCAATAAATCAAGTGATGATCACTAAGTCCACAAGGTATTACACCAGATTGAGATATCTTATCGGAATCAGTTATAATCAAGTCAATTACGCCATTACTGCAAAGTCTAGTCACATCTTTGATGATCTGCTTAAGATCGAACATCCTACAAAAATGACGTAGTTTACCCACTAAACTATTTGCATTCGAACAGACATTTGTATTAAAATCACCAAGAAGAAACAATTCTTGTTGATAAAATTTATCTGAAGACAGAAAACAATTTTCGAGCTTATCATAAAATTGATTGTCTGTTAGTGGATGATAGCAATTTAAAACAAGAATAGGCTTTGTTTTGGGAAGTAAAACTTCAATAGCAACAGTTTCTAGATCTTCTACTTCTAGATCTAAGCGACGATTGTAAGACAATGAATCACTAATGAAAACACATACACCACCACCCTTTCCATTTCTAACTTTGCGTTCAATGCAGTAACCTGGGATTTGAATTTCTGAATTTGATACAGTATCATCCAGCCATGAATCTGATACACCAAAAATAGGTTTTGTATTAGACAATATGTGTGCAATCTCGTCAATTTTCGGCAAAAGATTTCTAACATTTAAATGAATAAAATGTAAACCACGTTTCGTAAAACAAGTCCATGAAGTTGGCATTGCAGTTGACGACGAGGCGTCATCTGATACGGTAGAGTTGATTGAGTCACTAGGTAAATCAGAGTTCGAGAATGGCAGTTGTTAAAATATGTTGTTGTCACGAGAGTTCATGCATGTAGTACAACTAAAAGGATTGTCTATATGGTTCTTGTAAACATTAGGGGTAATCCCTGCATATTTGATGTGAGTCCAATGGGAAATCGGCGGATTTACTTTGCTGCAGGGTGCCCCTAAAAGGCTAAAGGTCCATGCTTGCTATAAGTGCTGCTGTATGTGTATGGTATTTGCTATAATTTTCAAGGTGTTGCTTCATTTCAAACGATTATTTGAAAAAAATGAATCGATAATACAATTATTTTCTAAGAAAATATTTTAATCTACATTGAAAATGCACAAGTACATGGAAAAATATATCAATTTCCTACACACATTGCCGTTAAAAAATACTTTCAATTCAGCATATCTGCATATTATTATCTAATACGTTTAAATCATTCACAAAGTTGTTGATTTATTCAAAAGGGTTTTTTCTTTAAATAATATTGGCAGTTATATTTCAATTAAATTTGAGGTACTTGTTCACTTTCAAAAAAAGACATTTATTGTCAGACTTTTTTAAATAACGTAAATATGACGAAGACGTTTTAGGTCACGACATCCGTCACGTGAATATTACTCCGCTTTGATTACAAAGTAAGATGACCAGTCATTGTCTTAAAATAACTTCATAATAATATTTTTCACTGACGTCAAAATTCCGTTGAGCTTTTGACGTAACATGTTACCCGTCGCGATATGGCGTTGTTATGACGTCATTTATAGACGTGTCGTAAGTCGATGCTTCAAGGACAGTATTGAAAGATAAGTTAACGTTAGGGAGGATTCTCGCGTGGGAGGGGGGATGGGGGATGGGGTTCGCCTTGCTTGCAAAAATAGGGGGAGGGCTTTCCGCGGGGGAGGGAGGGGTGTGATTATATGTCCTTTAAACATAATAAAATAAAATGTGAGCGCCGAAGGCGCGAATGCAAATTTAACTATAAAACGTCAAAATTCACATGCTTCAAGTTTAATATTCCAGTGAAAAAACAAAAGCACGAGAATAAGCGTCATCTGAAACAACACGCCGTAATACATTTAAATTCTTGTTAATTTTGTCTACATTTTGGTATCCTTTAAATTTCCCATAGAGTATAATACTTTATGAAACTTAAATATTCCCAATTTCCGTATCCCTTTTTCTGATTGATACACTCATTGAATTACACGATTAAGATTGAATTTTTTGAAACCTTATTCCGTCTGTGTATCCATTTCGATTTGTTCATGTAATTTTTCGATCGTTTATTGTATAGCATTATTCCACATTTTTATAGCATTACTTCAAAATATGTTATATCGCATTTATATTGCATTATTGATGTATATTTAAATACATGTGGTCATGCAGAATAACTATCCCATTACGAAACGTTTTTTAACAAATTCACATGATTCATTTAATCAAAATTATAATGTTACTCCATTTACTCCATCTAAATATCGTTTGCACCAGTTAAGTATTGACTGTCTGACAAAATTAGTAGACGTAAGACAGATGTAACTTCATTTGTTTAATAAACGTTGCGAGATTCTTTCCTCGACAAGAAATTACTCGCATAAATCAACAATGTTTTCGTGTTAAAAGATAGTCTTTCGTTGCTGGTCGGTAAACTCATCTCGGGAGATATATTTGATAGGAACAGTTTTATGATATTTGTATAAGGCAACAAAGGACGAACGGTCTAATTAAACATCCTTTATGTGTTTCATATGGACATCCTGTGTGCTTGCGGTGTTAATGATCAATGAATGGTCTTAAATTAATTTTATTGCAATTTTTATAAATGCTAGTTTTGAATAAAAGAGAATATATGTTAAGTAGGAGCGTAAAACACCATACAATCAACGCACATGCACGTTAAGTTATATGAGCATGGACCTTTAGTCCACACACACAACGTGAAAAGCCGTTTAGCTGACTGCTGCATTGTTCTCATTGTCACAAACATCACATTGAAGGGCTCGATGTGATTAAGCAACAGGGCGGCTACAACTGGTGCATGGGAAACGGATAGGGCCAGGATGAAGCTCAACGTCACCGGCCTGCAGTAGCAATAGGCATATTAAATGCAATTTGTTCGTTCGTGAGAGTCTAATTCGTTCGGCTTTCGAAAGGCTTATTGAGGGTTGAGCGATAGCTTTGTGTGTAATTAAAGCCGTGTAGAGTTTTTCTTCACCATAGCTAATGCTTATGGTTGACTTCGAGATGGCAGGAAAGTCCAGATCAGCTATTGAAGGCTCGTCGGTAGATATCAGCCGCACAGCACTGTGTAGTAACACCAGCCACATCAAAAACATGATGGTAGTAGTTGTTTACCGTGCTGCAGGTCGCGATAATTAAGGCTCCGTGACGAAAATCGAAAATTTGAGTCAAGGAAGAAGTGCGATTTATATCAAAATACTATGGATTGAAAGTTACGGATACTATTAATTTATATGCATGTATGAAAAAGGATATAGTCGGTTGGCTTTGATGGTAGAGATCATATGATGTTTGTTTTGATTTTGCACTGCAGTCCGGTAAATTGTTGGCCGAAAGATCCCCGTTAGAGTCTCTAAATATTTTTTGGTTGTCCCCCAGCGGGCCTTGTGGTTTGTATACCAACGCTCATATCATACAGGTGAAGTTCCTGATGACTGAAGGTTGGCCGACGTTGCACCTGTCTACGAGAAGGGAAAGAAAAGCAACCCGGCTAACTACAGACCCATCCCCATTGCACGCTACTTGAACACATCATAACCAGTGCCATAATGAACCATGGACAGAAACACGACAAACGAGGGTTTGTGCAACACATGTTTTTTCCGGGATAACTGAGTTTTGATCGATGTATTTGAATCCTAACCAAATTCATTTTAACTTAAAACTCACTTGCTTTCGGGAATCGTTCTGTCAAACATCAATCAATATAAATGAAAAAATATATATAAATGGTTCTTATGAATGTGTTCAGATAAAAGATCATTTTTATTGGTTTGATAAATGGGGTAAAGATTAATATCTATAGGTCAACACACCGTTATCCAGGAGCTACATTTTCTGCCAAAACTCTAAATTTTCTTCAACCTGCAGGTAGGCTTCCGAGAGAGGCGCTCCTGTGAATCCCAGCTTATAAGATTTATAGACGACATCGTTAACATGGTTTAAGGCGGCAAATAAACATATGCCATTGTCATGGACTTTTCAAAGGCGTTCGATAAAGTAACCCACCATCTACTTCTAAGGAACACAAACACACAAACACATGGGTACAAAACTGGCTCTCAAACAGAACGCAAACGGTAGTCCTCAAACGCACATGGTCTTACACGGCTGAAGTATGCTCCGGCGTACTGCAAGGTTCTGTTCTCGGACCATGTCTATTTCTCTTCTTCATTAACGTTATCCCTAACCATGCCAAATCCAAAGAAAGGCTCTTCGCTGATGACACCATAATGTAAAATGCAATAGACTCGCAAAGTGATGCATCGTCTCTATAAAAGACCTCGACCAACTTGCCAAATGGGAAACTAAATGGCAAATGGCATTTTATCCAGAAAAATTGCCAGGTTATCAGCATCAGTCGACGTCGCAACTAGTTAAACATAGATACCTCCTCCCTGGTCACTCGCTATGTCACCTTGACCATGCAATATACCTAGGTGTCATGATAACGTCCGATTTAAGCTGGAAATCTAAACATGTCAACAGTATTGCCTATAAAACCAAACACACTCTCTCATTCCTCCAAAGAGTCCTGTATATAAATGACAAGATTAAAACAATCCATATCAAACTATCGTTCGCCCAAGGCCCAATATGCAAGCATGGGACCCCTTCACCCAGTTGAATGAAGATCGGCTGGAAATGGTCCAAAGTCGGGCGGCTCGCTATGTCCTTAATCGCTACAACAATACCTCAAAAGTGACGAACATGCTCTACCGTAAGTGGGAGTCCCTTGAACACAGGAGGAAGTCGCGGAGAGTCACCAACCTGTAAAAAATAAGCAATGACGAAGTAATACTAGACGACTTAAATAAGCGTTTCATCCCATCAAAAGTGAATCTATGAATATCTCATGACCATGCGTGTGAGATCCCATTCTCCCGTTAACATAAAGTCGTTCTAAACAGCAAAATCAACAAACTGTTTCCTGTGTACACATGTATATCGAAATATAGCACAAAAATAGCGCCGACAAATGAACAATAAATAATTATAAAAAACACATCAAAAGCAGCATGCATAATTATACATGCGCATCCACCAACAATATTGACAAGAGCCTTCAAGTTTGAAGTTGTTTAGTTAATACCGAGGGTACAGAAATGTTTAAAACTGTATATCTTCTCAATTTATTTAGATGAAAAGAAAAGCAACTGCCGTGAAAAGCACAATAAGACCGCTTGGAAAAATAAACAAAAACTTAGGGTTCTGGGCAACCAGGCATGTCAGTTATATATACGTGCAGTGTCACTGAAATTTATAAGAAGCCCTTTTAGCTCAGTGGTAGAGCACTTGGACATGTTATCTTGTGGTAGTGGGTTCGATCCCCGTTAGAGTCTCTAAATATTTTTCGTTAGAATAGTTGGAAAATAAACTTAAGTTTGAGGATAGATATCAGACTTATGGATGATGATATATGGCTATATTCGAAAAGTCATTCCAGCAGTTATTGTAACCGAAAAAAAGTAATGACTTATCGAACAGGTAGGTGTCAATTTCCCAAAATGCATTTGGGAATTCACCTTTAAAGGAGATTTGATCGGAAAACTTGTCCGTCTTGTTGTTTATTTACTTATGACGACTCAAAGCCGGAAAACTTTTTGGGTAAGGCTCTTACGTCAGTTATGACTTATCGAACAGGAAAGGGACAAAACCGAATCCGGTGATGACATATGGAATATAGCCTTATAGAATAGGGTTAAAGCTTAATGATTAGGTTCAAGGACGAAACTTACTTACCTTAAGGAAAAGTTTAATGATGAGCAGATAAAAGTCAGGGGCACCTCACGAACCAAAATTTTATGTTCGTCTTAAACGTGAATAAATATTCCAAAACGTATACATAATCTCATAATATTGTGATATCACTTCATATAAGGGCCAAATATATGGTCACACTTTGCTACCTAGCTGACCATAAAATGCAATTTTATTCAATTATCAGTTCTTACAAGTTACTAGCTAGGGTAATCAGAGCAAATATGATATTTCTTTATTGTGAAATGTCATATTTCATGGATCTATTTAGAAATATATGTGATAATATATATTTTACATTGCTATTCATTGGTTGATTACTTCAGATAAGGATTTTTATTGTTTAAATAAGCAGTTTAACTTATTTTATGGGTTTGAATAGACAACCAAAATGTCATATCAGTTCGCAAGATCTGTTTATTTTGCTAGCTAACTGGGATAGCAATAAGAACAGTTATTTAGCAGAACAGATCGTTGGTGCTCCTGAATAGTGGTCAAGATCAGAGGCTTGGTGTGTGTATTCTAACAGTTTTCAAAAATCGCTTTTTACGATGTAAAAATCTGAATTTCCAAATCGTCACTGTAACTATACTCGACATCAAAAGAAGTGTCCGGTTGTTCAAATCTCTGTTACTTCAAAAGTATTTGATCGGTTTTTATCAATTATGTACCAAATTAAACAACACATAATGTAAGTTAATTTGATAAGTTTTTACGACTCTATATTTGCTATCGACGATTAGGGCAACTCTTGAAAATGAACGAACAAAATATCGAGTAACAAACCCTAAATATGCATTTTCATGGATGTTTGTACTATCTTGACAGAAATTTTACAGGTAATTGGTACATCTGGACTCTTTAGGTGCATATTAAAAAATTCAAGCCAGGTGCGGCGATCGCTCGAGTTGACAAAGTATTTTGCGAATGGTCAGACGCTAGGCACCGGAAGTGCCAGCTTTAGTATGATTATTCAAATCAACTGTTTGAATATGTCCAATGCTGCCTTTTTGGGTTTTGTAATGCTGCAGTAATGGGTTTACAACCGTTTTCGAAATTACGTTTCGCTTATTTTCTGGTTACTTCGAAACACGATATTCATCGAAAAGTCACATTCAGTGAACCTCTGTTAGATCCGTACTTTAGGTTTTTCATTAATAATTGGTGTATGTCTAAGACAACTTGATGGTCGATTTCCATGCCCTAGCCTCGTAACAGTGGTGCGCGCAAGCGTATGCCTCAATAATCGGATCGACGTATTCTACTCAATTTTAGAGTGATTTACGGCTAAAATTACAGTTGAACAGTTTTTCATAACTCGTAACTATAGATTACAATGTTCTAACATATTTTAATCGGATTCACTTAATTATCGATTGTTTGCACGAAACTGTGCCTATATCGAGCGTATTTTCAATGCTTTTGCGACATCGTTTATATGGAAAACGAGGACAGCAACGGCCTTTAGGTAACGTTTATTTTTTCTATTCCGCACACCCTTGAAGATGATATTGACAATGACAGTTTTCATTCGAACGCCCCGTCAATATAACCAGGTTAAGTTATTCCTTTCATAATGTTCAGATATTATTCGAAAATTACGGCTAGGGTATGGAGCGAATGGAATTCAAAGTGCAATTAGCAGAATTTAGAGCATGTGAGCTATCTTGAAATCATACCGCTTTTATTGTGTAATGTCAATAAGTCTGTTTTCGCAGTTATGCGCCAAAAACACGTTTTTCTGACATTTTACGATGCGCGCTGCGACGTATGTGGCAGAGAAATTAACTATTTCTCACCGTTTTTGAGTTACAAAACCCTTATACTATCTCTAGCATATAGCGCTTTTCCTCTCCTATCGATACTCATTGAATGATGATCGAAATCAATGTTTCTTAGCCCTTCGACAAAACGAACAAGATACTCGTCAAACTGATTCCAGATTGTTTGGTTTGTGAGACCATATATAATTATCATAACTGAAACTAACAAACGTGTTTTAATTTGTTCCACGTTTGATACAATGAAAAATATTAACCTAAAATGACCGGACACATCTTTTGTTGTCGAGTATATATATTTACACGTTAGATATGTCTTAGATGATGATTGAATATATATTGAATATAAAATGTTGCGAGGACAGAATCCCAGGAGCATAAAATTTCTTGCGGAAAAATCAAAGCGATCGTTTATCGTTCATCATTTTTCATCGTTTACGTGAAACAAATATTTTTTGAAAAGAAATTATGTCAAAAATGTAAACAATATTTTAAAATATAAAATTCGACCTGAGCTTTTTAAACAATAGCAATGAAATAATCCAAAATTATATTTGATACTTTACTTTGTTTGAATAACGTGTATTGATTATAAAGTATGATTCCCTTAAGTATTTTCTTTCTCTTTTAGTGAGCGATAATAGGCAAAGTTTCTTAATTGATTTAGCCTAATCTTGTATCTGCCTGTTTTTCTTGTTATCACACGCATGCACGTTTGTCCGTGCATGCTAATTAAGTTATGCTTAGATGAACACAGTATCTTTTTCACAACTTACACAAGTGATCTTGTGTAAGTTAAACCATTACAACAGTCGGCTACAAGTACAAGAAAACATTGTCGTCGATTCCCTGCTCGTAGAGTCGTATGTGGGTTAGGACCTGTCTCATACAATACCATTTTCTCGGAAGATGACGAAAAACATAACGTTAGATTCTTGCAGACCACTATCCCTCACATTCACAGGGCTCGAAACTCGATATTTTTCGCTGGGGCCCATCGGGCCCCGCTCTTCAAAACGTGGGGCCCAAACATAAATCCGGGGGCCCAAACATGTACATCTATATGTAGGAGGTTCGAAAAAATCAGGGTGCCCCCCTAAAACCGGGGGGCCATTCGGAAAATCGGGGGGGGGCAATGACCCCTGGCCCCCGTGAGTTTCGAGCCCTGCATTCAAGTATGACCAATCACGAGCTATTTATTTTTTTAGACCCCAACCCCAAAGTTGGGGGCCTAAAGAGTTGAGATGTCCGTCCGTCTGTCATCGCTTTCATGTACGGGCTAGAACTTTTGAACGGAAGGTCATAGAGACTTGGTTATAGGCTCAAATGAAAGGTCTTGGTCCGTAGATGTGCCTTTTGACCATTTTGGTCAAAAACATTCGACCAACAGTTGTCAAATTGGCCAAAATAGCCCAAAATAGCGGTTTTCAAGACATGAGCTTGTACGGGCTAGAACTTTTGAACGGAAGGTCATAGAGACTTGGTTATAGGCTCAAATGAAAGGTCTTGGTCCGTAGATGTG
>LQRL01084946.1:0-23589 GCA_001703475.1 Hydroides elegans
GGGAATTCACAATCAATTTTCAAATACGGGAAAATCAGGGATTCTCGCCCTTTTTGGAGAAATCAGGGAAAAATCAGGTGATTTCATTGCGGATAAGGAAATATATATATATATATATATATATATGAATATTACTTAGGTTTTTATTTCCTTGAAAATGTTCGCTCGATCCTTCGACGCTGGTATATTAACAGAGTTACTTCAATAGTTGTCTTGTAAAGCATTCACTGTTGACGATATATAGCCTGAACAGCGATATTTTTATTACGCGAAAATATGTTTTCCACTCGACCAGACATTTACCAAATCCAATAGAAAGTTTTCTATCAAAAGGCACACCTACATGTCAAGCGCTTCGAATCGAGTCCAACATTGAGTCTCTAGGTCTAGTTGTTCTCGAGATATCACCAAAAAACTGTTTTAAAATGATTATTTTCGCATATGTGCTACCAGAAGATGACTGAATTCGTTCGAAAATGGCTGACTTTGTGGCCACCTGAACCAGTTTTGATTACATAACAGACGCCCAACAACACAGCTCCTCTTTTTATGCGCTTTGTATTCATATGTAATTTTGTAATTTTTCAAACTCAGGATAACTTGGGTGTTTTTAAAGATATAACAATTATAAAATCACTGTTGATAAGCGCAGTCGTTCTAGTTTCTCATCATATAAGTTCATATTATTATTATTTGCTAAACTCGCTAAACTAAGACGTCAAATGAACCCACCCTCCTCCTGTCAAATATACCTCCAACAGTGTTTTGACCCAGACTGTGGGAAAATATACCTTTCTTTGATTTCTCTTTAATCTCCCCAAGACGAGCGATATGGTCACTAAAATGCTCACGGGACATATTGAGCACATTCGCGTTACATAAGTATAGGTTATCGAACAGGCAAGAGTGCGGTCTGGGAAATACAAGAGCGTCGAGACGTAGTCGAGACGTGCCTATTCGATAACCGGCTTATTTTATTGCTCATTAGAAAATGAAATGTTTCCCCTTTAATCCTTTTGCCTGGATTGGAATAAAATGCAACCTCGACCATTCACTCCATTCGCTCTCCATTGTTTCACTGGTCACAAGTAAATTAAGTTGACGGTTTGTCGTTGAATGTCAGCTCATTTTCTATTGATATTTCTTTGTGGCCACCTTAACCAGTTTTGATTACATAATAGACGCCCAACAACACAGCTCCTCTTTTTATGCGCTATCTTTTTATGCGCTATATGTAATTTTGCTACTATTAAAATATTGGCCACTATTTCTATTAACATGTGAAACGTTGTTCGTTTTATATTTTTTATAAAACTGTATTTTACTCTGCCTCATATATTGGCCACTAGTTGCAAATATTAAATTGAGCGTCTAGACGCCTCTGTGTCATATATTGGCATTGAAATTTCTAAAGAATCATGAAATAATTATGGTTGTGCATTTTTGGACGGTTTTACATTTAGTGATGACATAATCAGGATGCGAGCCTGCCGTTGTGACCAAATAGTTGTACTTAAAGTGGTGGAGGCAACGTAGAATTCAACATAAGAAGCACCCTAACACTCCTCTCTCATAATTGCTTTCACGCAAGGAAGTCTTGAGTTTTTATATGAGTTATATTGAGTTTTCTAACATCAAAACTGAAAAAGAACCTTTTATAAATGGAGGATCGTGAGCGCTCCTGTAAGAGCCCCTACCTAAAATGCTCGAGTACCGAAAGAGTACGCACAGCACGAAATGCCTCATATCAAAAGGCACATCTACAGGTCAAGCCCTTCAATTTTAGCACATCATCGAGCCTCTATGTGTATTCGTTTTCGAGATATTGCCAAACACTGAAATATAACTATTTTCGCACATCCGTGACCGGAAGATTACCGAATACAGTAAAAAAATATAAAAAGTTACAGCTGCTGGCTATGCGTTCGATTTGAGCCCATCATCGAGTCTCAAAGTCTTCGTTTTCCGCATATCGTCGAAAACTGGTAAAAAATATTATTTTCGCGCGACCGGAAATCGACTGATTGCGATCGAAAATATTCTAAGGTTTATCTACAGGTCAAGTGCTTTAATTTGAGCCAAACAATGAGAATTAGGCCTATTCGTTCCTGAGATAGATACCGTATTTATAAATAAAATATATTTTGCGTATACGCGACCGGAAGATGATCGAACGAGGTCGAAATTATCAAAAGGCACATCTACATGTCCCGAGCTTTCATTTGAGCCCAACATAGAGTCTCAAGGCCGATCCGTTCATAAGTTAAGGAGTTTAAAAAAAAATGGACGGATACCCCAAGTCTATGGGCCCCAACCCACAGGTTAGGGCCTATATATCCACAGTGCGCTGAAATTTATGAACAGGATCTTTTGAGGTACTTGAATCTTACTCTAGTCGGCAAAGTGGATGGTAAAAGGAAACTCATCGGCTGGGCTTAAGAATGTTTTTTAAAAAAAACTTTTTTTTCTAGGAATACCACAGGCAATGACTCTTGGCTGAGATGGGTAACAGTACTAAAGTTTGTTTTTGCAAGATCTAGACAGTCTCACTGTTTTGCATTTTTTTACAAAAGGGTCACTATATGCTTGGTGCCTAGATACAAACACAAAACATCTAGGGTCTAGGCAGCGTTAGTTTTAGTCATTAAGAAACATTTATCATTTTATGCAAGTATTATGCAGATTTTGCCCTAACCAAATCACTTCTTTTGCAAATTACTTCCCTATGGTTCCTAGCCTTTTTGTATTTAAACCGAAGGTAATGTAGTAATTTGAACAATTTGTATTTTGATATTTAGATATCATGATTATCCTTTAGAATACAATACATTCGATTTTTTCAGGGTCAGAGTTTCATTATTAACAAAAAAGCTGTAAACAATGCGTATTATTACATCTTGCTCGCAGTCATCAACATTTTATCTTCGTGATTTCGGTTTGTTTTCGGCATCAGAGTCATTGTCCTTGTTTTGTTCCTTTATTATTTCCGAAGAGTACTTTGTGCACTGTTAAATATGTTCTTGTTTTCTATTCATTGTTGAAATATTCATGAATCGAAAACTGAGGACCTACGCTCTAGGGTTAATGAAACAGGGGATGGAAGCTTGGACAGATAAATAAAACATTTGTCCCTCAAATTCAATAACAGGTTCAACTAAGAGGCTAACAACTTTATTCAGTCAACCCATTCTTTTAAGAACAACTTTTTAATACCAGAAACCTATGTTTCTGGTATTCTTGGACGTTTTGCCAATATCAATGTTTTTTTTAAATATTAGAGTGAAAAAGATATGTAAAAATGGCCATGAACAGTTTTTTTGAAAATAAAAAGTGTTCTATCCCCTTTTTATTTAGCTATGGAATGCGCTCATATAGGGTTTTCTTAATTGGGAAGGGAGTTGGAATGCGCTTAAATAGGGGTTTTTATTGAAAAATTTCATGAGTGTTTTTAGATATAAAAAGTGTTCTATCCCCTTTTTTGTTTGACAATGAAATGCGCTCATATAGGGGTTTCTTAGTGGGATATGTTATGAGTGCTAATATAAATGCACTAAAATAGAGTGGTGCTATGATGTTATCGTATATGTCATCAAGAGTTGATACTCTTTCAGTTGTCAATTTAAGATGTTAAATAACAAATAAAAGGCGTTACTCATATATGTTATAAAAAGTTTATACTGTTAAAACTGTAAAGATATCAAATAACAATAACAAAAGTGTAAAGCCGGTATTGAAAATATAAATGCAAATTAGTTGAACTAACAATTATAACATAAATGCAATTTTTAAAACTCCCAATTATCAATTTTACGGAATATTGTAAACAAGATAATTTAAGTACAGTTATACAGTTACATACTTAATACAAAATTAAAAAATACATTTTTGAACAATACTTTAATCTTAATGAACACTTTGGTATATAAATTTGAGCACTTCGAATTTTAGAGAATCGTTTAAAAATACATAGATGGCATAAATGAACACAAATGAGAAATGACAAATAAATGCATAAATGTAAACTTGAACAAGCAAATGCAGTAACTATCAGGAATATCAATGAAAATTATATCTATGTATATAAAGCACCGAATTATCTGCCATTCTATTCATACAACCATTCATTTTTCACCCTGCTCTAAATACGCATCCATTCATTCATTCATCTCTCGCCCCACTCTAACTCTCAGTACATTCTAGCTCTCTAATCACCCCATCTCTCATTATAACACTTTTTCTAATATTTGCCCCTGCAATATGTCCCGCAATAAAATAACCCTCTAGTCTATTTTCACTAACTAATTTGTACCAAGCTAAATAAGTCAACACAATCGTCTCTTATATAAATATAACAGAATGCTTAAAATGTTTTGGAGTTCCAGCTGACCTTATTGTCCTTGGAAGTGATAATTGATCTGGAAAAATATATATTCATCGCATGAGTTTTTGTTGTTAAATTACAGCCTTGAAAGTTATAATTGATCAGAAAAAAATATGCATTAAAACACATATGTGACTATTAAGTGGTTATATTACTGCCTGTTATGGTTATAGGAATTATGATAAACTTTGATATTTTAAAACTTAATTTGAATTGTGATCGTTTTTTATAATACTTTATAATATATATATTTTAAAAAAATAAATCGTACCGGGCTGAAAATAGGCGTTTGCCCTTCGTAGGGCAACCGGGTCACTGCCCTACATATGGTGAGGCGCACAAAATATTGATGCGCCATGTGTGGTGGCAGAGTTGGCGCAGGCTCCCTGGTGGATGGCGCATGCGCATATACCGGTGGCGTCATGAATGGCACTTGTGGTGACGTATATGGGGGTGGTGTAAACGGAGGTGTTGACCGGATCTCATGTTCTTGTTTCTGGATGTGAATAAGATAAAATAGTTCAGCAAATAAAAAAAACAGAATATTTACTTTTGAAAATAAAATGTCACCAAAAGTATTTTGTTTGAGATTCACACTTACTTCAAGCACCATGTGCACCAATTGTAGTGCGGGTATCTTTCTGTTAGAAGCGTTGAAACGTACATACACGTTACCCACAAGTTGAAACAGCCTTCTGGATAGGTTTTTTACAACGGCTATGATGAAAACCTTATCTGTAATTTAAAGAAACACTTTTTAACAATATCATTACATTTCCATGATTTTGTTTTTTTTTTTAATATATTTTACAAATGTTGATGGGATTTTTAGCTGACTCTATATTTTATATATCTTTTGTCCAAAAAAAAAATAAATATACATATTAATATATTCTTTTTTTTTATTGTTATCTTGAATAATATTTTCGTTTCTCAATTGAATTGATTCGCTTTTCATGTATTTGGGTACAGAATCGTAATATTACACAACTGTTGTCATCGGTGACCGCTGTTTCCGCCGTAACACTTTTGGGTGGTAGCGGTGGGTCCACCGCTGTCATTGCATCATCGACAAGTTTTTTTTAATTTGGTCCGTGTGGCATTTCTTTATACCGATCACGGTTCCTAGAAGAAGGTTTTTCAAAAGAAAAATATATTAGTATGTTAACCATTTTTCAACTTTTTTCCACAACGTCTTTCTCACAACGCCTTTCCTAGAACGTCTATTTTTTACGTCTTTCTCACAACGTCTTTCCCCCAACGCCTTTCCCACAACGTCTTTCCCACTACATCTTTCTCACAAAAAGAAAATATATTAGTATGTAAACCATTTTTCATCCGCTATTTCATGCAGCGCCTTACGTAGAACGATTTATTGTTTTGTTATATGTTTACGATGATTCTAATGAAAACTTTTGATTAACTCAACTAATAAAAACAACAACTAATAAATACGTACCATTATCGTCGATGCCGAAAAGTATGCATGCATATGAACTTTGATTATTAAATAAATAGGAATTTAAGAAGGCAACTATCACTTTTGATAATTTTGTTCCTAATATTTTCTTTGTAAGATTAATCCAGTTTTTATATTCTAAACTTTCGTCTTCAAAAAGTTCCAAATTATTTCCAATTACGAATTCCATAATCAAATTAGTTAATACAGCACAGATAAGATAAAAACAAAATCAAAACAGCACCATCAGCAGTTTATTGTATTGGCTGATTTCATTATTTCATAAGCTGACCATGGTGTTTGCAATGCACGGTCACTCGCCTGGCCTTGCCAAATAAGGGATGGCCCATATAGAACGTTATCACTGAGCAGTAAGTCACCATAGCTTACTGATGGGGCGGCATTCTGGATGCGAGTGTAAAAATCGATGACGTGCATGCTTTCGTTTATGTAAGCACATTTTTTCGCTGTGGCAGCAGTAATGTCCTAAAATAAGCTTTGCTGAAGGCGATTTCGTTCTCAATTATGTTTGCTTGTAAAACTATAAATAAATAGAAGGAAAGGATAAATAATAAATTTCTCGCTTGGATAAAAATTGTCAGGTATCTTTATTAGTATTATTGTATAAATATAGGCCGTCCGTCTATCGGTTTATGCGATTTACAACTCGATCTTTCTATCACGGATTAGCTAGATGTTTAAATTTGGATTCAAATCAAATTTCTGAACCTGTAGATTATTTATGCACAAATTATAGCGCTTGAATTATATATGCAATAAATGATTTTTCATTGCAATATTTGGTCATCTCCAGTCACATATGCGCGAAAATAGCATTTGTAAATACTTTTTTTGCGAAAAATCGAGAATAAATATTCAAAGAGCCCCATTATTGGCCGTAAATAAAACATGCGCGAAAATAATTATTTTACTGTCATGGCGATAGCTTGCAAACGATTGGAAATAGACCG
Source organism: Hydroides elegans (assembly GCA_001703475.1). Taxonomy (NCBI): domain Eukaryota; kingdom Metazoa; phylum Annelida; class Polychaeta; order Sabellida; family Serpulidae; genus Hydroides; species Hydroides elegans. The sequence continues at coordinate 6,812 of LQRL01084946.1, forward strand.
TTAGTGTTGAGGCACAACTTTTAGCGCTCGACCTGTGGATGCAATTTATGATTTAAAAAAAAAACGTATTTGGTCTTTTCCAGTTACACATGCGCGAAAATAACCAATAAATTGATTTTATATTGCAAAAAAATCGAGATTATATTGTCCCAGAGTCTCATTATTGGTGGTTGATAAATTGTTTGATATATAGAGGGGCATTTTGATTTGCTTAGCCAAATCTTGCCAAATTTCGGTCGCACATGCGCGAAAATAATCATTTTCAAAACGCTTTATGGCGATATTAAGGGACCAAAGAGACAGAAGAATTTAGTGGGCTTTTTAACAGAAGCCACGTTAGTGGTTTCTGTTAGTTTCTTGAGCCTTTCCTAGATTTCGGACAAATTTCGCTGATTTCACAACATTTCGTGTAAAATCCAGGAGCTTTGGGCGATACTTAAAAGATAACATTGTTTTTTTTTCACTATAAACCTATAAAAGATTATCACTATGCGTGTTGCACAGCAGTCAGCAGTGCAATAATTGTTTAAATATTTTATATTATAGTTTTTTTTGTTATGTATCGGAAACAAAAGACAAAGTTTAATAGGCTTAATTGGAAAATGTGTATGTAAATGGCTGAATTTTGTTATTTTCTTAATTCGGTGATATTATTTTTGCACATGCGCAAAAGTTACCATAACTGACACTTATGAACGATATATTTGGAACCAATAAACAAAGAGACTAAAGTGGGCTTAACTGGTGGAACTTGCGAGAAAACGATCATTTCTAAAACTGGTTTTGCGATATATTTCAAACATAGACTCGATTGTTAAAAAAATATGTTATGAATGTTAATTCTGTTGACTTTTTCGGAAAAGAATGCACAATTATTGTTTATACATGCCATAACTAAAAATATAGAATTTGAATATTATATTCAACATATTTTTTTCTGCAAATTTGCTCTTGTAATGGTAATCATAAACCCTGCTATGTATATCTCGTATGAGCTGTGATTTCAATATAATATTTCTTGTTTATATTTTTCTCTTTTGGACAGAAGCCGCAGTACAAAATATATTCATCACAATAAACAGATAACGCTTCGAATATGTGTGCAATTTAATCGGAAGAAATCTCAATCGTACACATGTACATCTTAGATTTTAAGAGGTTATAATAATATTTTCTATAAAAAAAAATATATATATATATATTTTGAAAAATTCTTTCGAAAGTTGCCATAGAAAAAATAAGAAAGAAAGAAAATATATGTATCATAGATTTCAAAATATCACATTCATACCACGATTTTATCATTGTTAATTAGGTCCCTTACAAAATAAAAAATGAAGAAAGAAAATAGATAATATGTATAATAAATTTCTAAATATTACATTCATACCATGATTTTATCATTGTCAATTAGGTCTCTTACACGGGAAAGAAAACGCAGAACGACGAAATACCGGTATATCACACGTAAAAGCAGTGGAACTGGAAGTTGAAAATTTAAACTAGAATAAGGAACGGTTATGGTAAGTTAAGTCTTTAAGCTTATAAAGTTGTGATTGAAAAAAAAACGTAAACCACTTGCTTATCAAAAACTTTAAGAAATGGCTTGTTTTTGCAAGGAAATTACCATCAAAGTTCAAATAATTTCGGTTACTTTTCAAATGGAAAACAGTGTGTTCCAAATTCGATGTGCTTTATTTTGCTCAGTCAAATCAATAGTATGTATTCTATGTGTGCTAAAGATCTTGATAATATCTTAATTGTCGGCGATAAGCGCTATAGATTTATTCGTAGAGGGGTAAATAATAATTTCCTAATGCCCATTGAAGTTCCTAAACATATCTTGTTTTGCAAAACATATTTTAATATTGCATTTGAGGAACCATACGTTGGATTTTTAGGATACGAAAAAAAATCTTACAATTCTTCTGTATGCTTAGACTTAGGTGTTGCTTTGCAAATTGGTTCTCGTTATGGAACATCTTGGGTTATAATCAATAGTTCAGTCGTAGGAACTGTTTTCAAAGAAAACGCATATTTCTTATTTGACACACATAGTAGAAGTTGTAACGGTCTTCCTGCTGATAATGGCAAATGCATTATTATGTGTTTTGAAGACCTGTTTGAACTAACCAACTTTTTTGAAAGAGGTTATGGAAACTATAGAGCTGTACAATTTGAAGTTACGCCACTAAACATATCAACAGCTCCGTCAGAAATGTCTTATTTTATCTATTTGACTCTACCGTGAAACAGAATTTATTTTTAATAAACTTTCCAAAACATTCAGGACACACACCAGCCATGTAAAGACAGTCAAAAGAATGGGGATTTAATATCTCGCATTATTATTAAAAATTCGGCCACAATTCCAACTCAAGTTAGGTTAAGCCGAAAAGAAACGAACCGTTATTATATGAATTACTCTATTCCATATGATATAGAAAATATTGCACAAAATAAAAATAATTTGATTTACATACTAATTGACCATTATAAAAATATCCAAAATAAACAGCACGCCAAAGTCAATGACCAAAAACATATTACAAAAAAATATTCAGCCACTTTAACGTAAACTTTCTGTATATGACAATATTGGCACCGAAAAGGATCATAATGTTAGTGTTAATAAAAGAATGTCTTAAAAAAAGGCAAAGTTTGCGATAAATGAAAACAAACCAAAACAGGCACAAACGTACAAACAAATTTCAGAACTCTTTTGTTCAAATAAAAATCCCTACCATCAGCAAACGCAAATAAATTCACACAGAGACAGTGCAAACCAATCTATACCAACTATTGGCCATTCAAATGGACATGGCCTATTCAAATAAAAAAACAATAAGAAAAAAGCAACTATACCTCTGCAATCGAAAGTTGTGTAAGATGTTGATGAAGAAACCTTAAATGTTATGAAAGTGGGAAAAACAAAAAAAACGTAAATACAACTAAAAAGCTTACTATACCTCTTTTCGCTCATTTATTAATAGGAAACTTGCAATAACGGATTTTGATCCAGAAGATGATGAATTAGTAGAATCATTTATAAACGATACGCCTTTGCATACAATTTCATACTTTACAAAAGATGTCGATGAGACTTCACTTTTTTGATAGTACGATTGATGATATTAACATAGGACATATTTAAATGGAATACGCATGATTTGACATCAGTTGTTAAAAATACTAAGAACTTACAAGAAAACATCAAATGGAAGCCACATGCCCAGCCCAGCATCATTTATCGATTGTTTATAAAAAAAGTTTATAATCATTAGGTTTGGTTATTATCTGAAAATTGGATGTTTGCAAGTATTACAAATTGTCAAATTCTATCAAATCAAAGCGAAGAAAATATATGTTATAATTGGAATGCATTTGATAAATACTTTACATTGAGACTTCTGATTACAAAGTATTTGATAAGGACGCTTTGAACGAGAATGGTACTTCCACAAAATTGGACAGTTATTTATCAATACAACTTTAATACAGCAGTGTATTTTGTAAAATCGAATCTCTCTATATCCTAATAAGCAAAATAGCGCAGATGCTATACCTTTTAGCAGTTTTTTTTCAAATGGAGTTTTTAATGTTTACTTCCTAAGCTCATTCCCTACTATTTATGCATTTTTAAAACTATCGCAACATACTTTTCAGAAAGTGACTCTTTATACTGTTACTCTAATAGATATAAGAGATAAAAAGCATATCAAGACTAAAAAAGAAAATATTAGTGTTTTGTTTGATACGAAAGAGTTCGATCATAGTCAAACTGCGGAAAGGCTAATTGCAAAGTACCATATGTCCATTGATTCATCTTGTGACTATATCTGTAAAATATGCAACCAATTATGGTTTAAAGACCAGGTTTACAAAGACAATAACTTAAATTCTCGTTATTATGATTCGTTAAATATATTAGATTGTGACGTGATCTCAACTGATGGCATGAAATATATTTGCAATACGTGTTTTCAATCAATAAAGCAAAAAAAAAATTCTGTCATGTCGACGATTAACAAAATGTCAGTTGTTGATATTCCGGAACCCTTATTAGGCTTAACAGAGCTTGAAGAAATACTTGTTGCAAGTCGATTGCCTTTCATGCAATTACGGGCATTTGGACCGCTTAATCAATGGAAATTGTTTGGAAACATTATCAATGTTGAGTCTAAAGCGACTGAAACTATTCGTAAATTTCCCCGTAGCTTAGATAATACATTTATTGTACCTCTGCAATTGAAACGTAAAGCTGCATATAAAATAATTATATTTATCAAAATACAAGACCCGCCAAAATATGAAATGCTGCTAAGTATATTGTTGAACATAGTAAATTACAGGAAAATCTAACTTTAGATTACTCATGGCTCAATTAAATTAAATCAAATGACGAAATGATAAACCATTTTGAGTCGTCAAAAGATTATGTGTCGATGGAAAATGAAGACATACTTAATAAAGATGAGGATTCGCATGGAAATATTGATACATTCCTTACATCGACTAATTTTGAAAAGGATATTGGGAAGAATATAATTTTCGCTCCCTCGGAAGGAAATCGACCATTAAGTCTTTTTTTTTATGATATAGATTCGGAATATTTGGCGTTTCCTACATTTTTCGCCGGGAAACGACGCGTTGATAATAAACTACGTAGTGTGCCAGTTTCTTATTCGTCTATTTGTAAATGGGAATTGCGAAATTAATATAGGAGGTTCTCAAAAAATATACCAAACATATTTGTCAAATATAGGCGTCTCCAAATGAACCAAATAATTGACACATCGTTGTTTGATGTTAGAAGAATATTTCCTTCAAATCATTATAAGGCAGGAGATGTAATAACTGAAGAAGGCAAATCAAAATTGTTGCATTTAGACGAGGAAATCGAATTTTTAAAACATTAAAGACATCACCTTCTTATTGGCACAGTGTGAAAAATGACATTTTCGCTATGATACGGTAAATTGGCTACCCTACTTTTTTTCTAACGTTTAGTTCAGCTGATACCCACTGGCCTGATTTGCAAAAGACCTTGGCAAGTATGCACTTGAATGAATTGTGGACAAAGAAGTATCTACAAAGCCTTTTCTATTAAAAGCTAGACTTATTAAGAACGATCCTGTGACAACGGTTCGACACTATTATCAAAGAAGAAGATTTTTCCAACATGTTTTAAAACACAGTTCCAATCCTATTGGTAAAATAACTGATTATTTTTATAGATTTGAAAATCAAAAAAGAGGCAGCTTTCCCGATCATGGTCTTTATGATGTTGATTCTGCATCGTCAATTGATGTAAACATACCTAAAGAAATATTACATTCATTGACAAGTACATAACATGTTTGATTACATAAACATCCACTCATTAAATATCAAAATCATAAATGTTCTAAAAAGGCGTGTTTGGAACAATATTAAAAAAAATGCCGGTTTAATTTTCCAAGGTTTCCAATGGATAAAACTGTAATATTACAACCATTAACAAATAAAGATAGCACCAGCAAAACGTTGTCAGAAATTTATAAAAAGGTTCATAAATATTTGAAAGAATATGAAGCATCTAAACCTATTGACAGAAACTATATCAGAACGTTGAACGATATGTTGGTTTATCTTGATATTAAATATGATGACTATATTTTAACATTGCGTTGGAAAATTAAACAAAGAACAGTTTTTCTAAAAAGAAATTTGTAAAAAAAATTCATCAACGATTATAATCCAATATTGCTTTCGGCTTGGTCTGCGAATATGGATATTCAGTTTTGCCTTGAACCCTATGCCGTCGTTATGTATTGTATCAAATACATTAGTAAAGGTATTCGTGGAGACCTGCAATTTTATGGATGAAGTTTGAAAAATTCGCGATAGGTAAAATGCAACGATCAAAATATGCATCTTTGGATACAGAAAAAAAATGAATCCATTTGGACGCCAATTTTTGAAATAAAAAGTGAATTTCAATTTGATAAATACAGAGAAAATAAAATGATCAGATCCAAATTCCCATTACGATCAGCAAGTGCCAATTCCATTCAAAGAAATCAAGGCGATAATTTGACTAATTACTTACTTGACTTATCATTTAAAAGAAAACTTAATGCGCTTCATTATGTTGGCTTAAGTAGAGCAACCTCTATAACATCACTCAACATAATTGATTTAAATAAAAAATATATAGGTGCATGTAAAGAAGTAAACATTGAAATGGAACGTTTAAGAAAAACAGCCAAAATGAAAACATGTTTAAAAATAATAGAATATCTCATAAACAGATCTTCTTTGAAAATAGCATATTTAATATACAGTCTCTTTATACGTATTTCAATGACTTACGAAATGATCATCACTTGTTAAATGCTGACATTTTTTAATTTGCTATCAAACACGCCTGGTACCACAAGACAAATTAGAAAAATTTGTTTTACCTGGTTTTACTTTGAACCGGTTTGGTTTTATTGCTCATCACAAACACGTAGTCCCTATGACATAGCGTTATATTTTAGAGATGGAATACAGATAAGTGATGACCAATTTAAAAGAGTATTCTCATGCTTAGAAATTCTTTCTTTCAACGTTACTTTCAAACATATATATCACATCATTGCAATATATAGATCGCCAGAATTTAATTTGCAAACATTCTTTAAAGAAATGCATAATATTCTTAATCACGTTGAAGTTATGAAAAAGCCAGTTATTGTGGTGGGTGACTTCAATATAAACGCAAAAACACCAAGCACAAATTTAACGAATTTATTAACACCCCTTATTTTAGCCAATCAGAAGCCTACTCATGACTCAGGATCAATGATTGATCATATTTGGACCAATATTAATCAGAATAAATTAATTTGAAAGTGTTACATTTGAATCGTATTATAGTGATCATAAGCCTATACTAAATGCTGGATACACACAAGAAACCACACATAGGCGAGGCGTTGCAATAGCATCAAGCAATAGCATCAAGCATCATGAGCTACGAAAAAATATCAGAAAGACTAATGACTGTGAGATTCTTTGCGAAACCAGTCAAATCGAGTATGATAGTGGTATATGCGCCAACTGAAGACACAGATGATTGTGAAAAAGACACATTCTATGAACAACTCCAGAGCATCAACGACAAACTACCAAAACACGATGTAAGAATAATAGAAGAGGATTTAAACGCACAAGTCGGAAAGGATAACAACAACTGGCAGAAGATAATGGAACCACATGGTATTGGTACACGAAACAATAATGGTCAAAGACTGCTAGAGCTCTGTGCAGAACACAATCTCGTGATAGGCGGCACGACCTTCCAGCACAAAAACATTCACAAAACAACATGGTCATCACCAGACGGGGAGACGCACGACCAGATAGACCATGTACTGATCAATAGCAAATGGAGAGGATCCCTGCAAGATGTTCGAACGTACAGAGGTGCAGATATTGGTAGCGACCACGATTTGCTGATAGCCAAAATCCGCCTAAAGCTTGCTGTAACAAAGAAAACAAAACGATCACCAAAACTCAACACAGAAGCTCTACTAGTAGCGGAAAATGCAGCAAGATATGCGATTGAAATAAGTAACCGTTTCGAAACACTCACCTATCTTGATGAAGAAGAAGATGTCGAAAGAGAATGGCAAGAATTCAAGACCGCAGTAAGGGAAAGCACAAAGGTTGCAGTTAGTTTCAAGAAGAAGGCAAACAACCCATGGCTATTTGAAGCAACAAAAAGCCTAGTAGAAGAACGAAAATCAGCCAAAAGAGAGAAACTAAATACAAATAGCGAAAAATCCAAAGAGAAATACAAAACACTAGATAAAAAGGTTAAGCAAAGTGCCAAACAAGACAAGGACACATGGTATGAAAATAAAGCAACAGGACTAGAGGAGGCGTCGAAAGCAGGAAACCCAAGAGACGTCTTCAAGAAGGCAAAAGAATTGGCTGCAAAAACGCAAACTACAACCAAACTAGTAAAAGATAAGAATGGCAATATCGTTGGAGATTAAAAAGGAAGAATGAAACGCTGGATGGAATACTTCAGTGAGCTTTTGAATTCAGACCCACCACCAGCACCAGTCGACACTACACAACCAGAATGGGACCAGCTAGACATAGACATGTCAGATTCAAATGAGGAAGAAATAAGGATATGTATAAAACAGCTCAAAAGTCACTAAGCTGCAGGATATGATGCCATCACTGGTGAAATGCTTAAATCGGGCGGAAAGAAGTTAATGAATGGCTTACAAGAATATGTAAAATAGTATGGAAGAATGAAAAACCACCGGAAGACTGGAAGAAAGGAGTACTTATCAAACTGCCCAAAAAAGGAGACCTTACCATCTGCTCTAACAACACGGGCATCACGCTACTAAGTGTAGCAGGAAAAGTGCCCTGTTCCTTCATCCTCAACCGATTTAAGGGTACCTTGACAGCAAACTAAGAGAAAACCAAGCCGGCTTCAGACCAGGAAGATCATGCACCAATCAAATAATCGCACTTCGACAGATCATTGAAAAGTGCCTAGAATTCCAGACTCCTATCAAAATCAACTTCATCGACTTCAAAGCAGCATTCGATAGTGTCCATCGTGCGTCCCTGTGAAATATCTTAATAATGTTTGGAATACCTGTGAAGATAGTGAACATCATAAGAAACACGTACGAAAACTCCGAGTGTTGTGTACAGATTGATGGTGAAAAAAAGGAATGGTTCGAAATAACAGCCGGTGTAAGACAAGTATGCATATGGTCACCACTCTTGTTCCTCATATTGATAGATTATGTCCTCAAGCATAGCCTAGACGACAATAAACTCGGTATAGTTCTATAAAAAAGAATAAGCTCGCGATATCCGGAGCAGAAACTATCCGACTTAGCGTTTGCAGACGATATAGCCCTGCTCGACAACACGGAGGAAACGCTCCAAAAGGCAACTGACGAATTCGCAGCAAGAGGTGCAAAGGCTGGGCTCCTCATCAATGTGAAAAAGAATGGAGTAATGCATGTGAAGAACAAACCCGAAGATATAATGTGAATATACTGGGCAGCAAACCGCTAGAAAATGTAACAGACTTCACATACCTTGGAAGCAAGCTCTCGTACAATGCCTTAGCACTGAACTAGACTCCCGTATAGGCAAGGCTTTGGCAGCCTACAATAAACTACGCCCAGTGTTGAACAACAAGAAAATCTCGGCCAATACACGCCTTAGAATTTTTCACGCAGTAGTTGTTTCCACCTTATTATACAGCAGTGAAACGTGGAACCTCACTATTAGAGAAGAAAATAGACTTGATGCCTTCTACAACCGGTGCATAAGGCGAATCCTACAGTGAGAGGCCGACTTAACGCCAAAAACTTACCGCGATAAATCGCAATCCAAATATCGTGAAACGCGACCTGGATATCGTGAAAAATCGCAAATGGTAGACACGGTAATGACAAACGTGTTTGTGCTAGATAAACAATAACAGATAAGAACGACCACTTACTCTGTGTAAGCTAAAGGACAGTTATGTGTGACAAGAAGATTATTTTTGTCATCCCAAAATATTCATATTCATCTGGCATAAATTGCTTGGCTTTGGTAAAGACATCGCTCATTTAATTGTAATTTTAATTGTCATTAAAATGCGTGACATATTGATGCATCCCGAATTTTTGTTCAACGTCCTTTTTCTCGAAATGATTTTATTTTAAAGATAATTTTATGTTATCGGAGCAAAGGTTATTACCATCTCTCTTTTTGTTAAATGGATAGGAGGGGTATCGCATCAGACCAGATGACCATTGTAAAGGGTTGAAAGAACAAGTGATTATGTGAAACGTTTATGAAGTAGTTTCAACCAATTAAAAATACATGAGCAAAGGTATTTACCATTTCCCTTGTTGGTGAATGAATGGAATGAATGGCAAGGGGTATCGCATTAGATCAGATGACCATCGTTAAGGGATGAAAGAACAAGGCATTATGTGAAACGTTTATGAAGTGGTTTCATTCAATTCAAAATAAATGAGCAAATGTATTTACCATTTCGCTTGTTGGTGAATGAATGGGAAGGGTTGTCGCATAAGACCAGATGACCATGGGAAAGGGTTGAAAGAACAAGAGATTATGTTAAAAGTTTATGAAGTGGTTTCGTTCAAATCGACATTCATGAGTAAAGGTATTTACCGTTTCCCTTGTTGGTGAATGAATAGGAAGGGGTAGTGGTATCGCATAAGACCAGTTGACCATGATAAAGGGTTGAAGGAAGTCGTGGTTCATTTAATCTCATAACTGAAGAAAAGTTATAAAATATAATAGAAATAATAAAAGCAATTAAATTTGATGAGAATAATAATCTTCAAAAAGTTATTCAAATATGTCTACTTGCTCTTAGGAAAATAATAAGATAGCGTTTTAAAACCTTTAGGTTAAGAAAAGAGCCAATGCATACACATTGTCATACATTCCAACAATATCATTTAGATAAACAAGTATAACCCCTCCAAAGTTATTTGCATAGTGAACACATGGAATAATGCAAACAAGTATTGTCTGGCACCCGCTTTTATTTTTGCGATATTTTGCGATAAAATATCGCATTTTATCGCAATATATCGCAGTTGATCGCATTTGCAATATCGCAATATATCGCGATATATCGCGTTATATTGTTGCGTTAAGTTTGCCTCCCACTGTATGTATAACATGGGAAGACAAAGTGAGCACAGAAGAATTGCTAAAGCGAGCATGTTCACCAAATCTCAAGACGTTGCTGAGGCGAAAAAGGCTTTCCTGGTTCGGACATGTTGTCCGCATGGCGCCAGAAAGGGTGCCAAGAAGAACATACTTCTGGCAACCAAGGTGCAAAAGAATCAGGGGACGTCAAAGGCAGAGATGGAACAACACCTTTCTGAGAGACCTAAAACCGATGTTCCAGACAACTGACGAAGCGATGCGTGCCGCATCGAACCGTAAGACCTTGAGGACAATTGTGACGGCGCTATGTGGACGACCCACGACAGCACGACAGTAAGCAGTAATAGGCCTATACTCATTTGCCTAAATCCGGAAGATGATTTAAGCTAAGAAAGCAGCATGACAATGATAAATAAATATATTTTTATTATACACATGTCTCCTTTAATGTATGAATAATACATATATGAACCATATCGGAACTCAGTTCAGGAAGACGAGATGGACCACTTAAAGCCACTATTTGCCACACGACCAATGTCATTCAATTTCAACAACATGGAAAACTGACCAGCATGATGAAAATGGCACTAGCTGATGAAACCGGCTCATGTGGTGGTTTGCTATTCAACCAAAACATAATGGCATCCATTCAAAGCGGAGCGAAGGACCATCATCAAGTTAAACTTAGAAACTTTAGGTAAGTATTATAAATTATGCATATATTCGATACCTACCTTTAATATAGGTTTTAAATAATATTAAATCGACAAATCGTTTTGTTTTTCTCCAATGATATGTAATTTGATAAATGATTCTCTTACTGTTTGAAAAATAAGGACACATTGTCATGTATTTTTAATTAAACAAAAGAATAAATAACATAAACACTTACTTGAGCACATCATTCAATTACTTGTTATGAATGAAAGAATTTTACTTATTTCTTTCCTAATTAAAGCATTTTGTTTTGATACCAAGATGAAAATATGATTGTCATATCAAAGTATACTTCAGCAACAGTGATTAAATGTGGATCATCATTGAGTTTGACAGAAATATCAGCGGCAAAAGTCAAAATGTATCAGCCAATTTGCTCATTACGGAATGTTTTGAATGGAAATAAAGATTCTGGATTCAGCATTAAAGCAATTGTTACAAAGGTAAACGAAAATTAGGTTCACTTTGGTAATTTTAATAATTTTAGATAATCAATTATAAAAATATATCACACAACATATGTGATTGCTTATATAAGAAACCTTTAATTCATTCGAAACGAATGACCCTTGACGATATACATTTATCTTATATTTTTACCCGTGTTCACAATATGTTTTCTGATTCAAAAATAGGTCTACCCTAAATCGCTAAATGCCCTTTCACGACGCATTAAGATTGAAGATGATTGTGTTTTATCTACATTAAATATGTGGGAGCCACATAGTGACACAGAAATACGAGAAGGACAAGACATCACAATTTTTGACATACGCTTGTCTGATTATGGCCTAGAGACTTTAACTGGTTCCCAAGGTATCTAAACTATAATCTCAATTCATATTACTATCAACAAAAACATCATCTTACTAAGTCATATCTTGTAAATCAGAAAAAAAATAACCAACAATGTTCCCAAATTACGCTGAATATATTAAATATATATAGCATATCACTGAGTCATATATTGTGAATCAGAAAACAAATTACAACCTACTATGTTGGTTACTTACGCTGGATATAAATTACTGAAAAAAAAACATTCATAACTGTTTTCGCTTCTATTTAACAACATATAAACAATGACAGCTGTAGCACGGAAAATGTAAAGGCGTCAATTATTGGAATAGGATACAATGACGATCAACCAGTCTTGGAGGTTTTAATGGAGGACAACTCGGATAAATCTTGTAGTTGTACATCTACCGTCGTGGATGAGTTAAATGATGTGACATTACCAGTAAAAGTTGTTTTATGCGTAGCTAAAAGCTACATTCAATCTTACAAATTTGATGAAAGTGAGCTAGAGGATAGTGACTAAATAGGACAATCGACATGCAGTATACAATGAGAACAATAACGAGAATAAAGACAATGGTTTTATATTGTATGTAAATACTCAAGTTATATGTTATACGTATTATTCAAGTTGCTAAAAACATTCGCCATAATTCAACAACAAAATGAAAATTGTTACGAGGATTAATTCATTTTCATAAATTCAAAACGATATAATACAAGTCTTCATTTCTTTATAATTTCATATAACACTTGTGTTACTAACGGTTCATTTATCATTTTTTATGTGATTTAAATTAGAACAATAAAGTTTTTCAAAACACATATTTGTCTCTTTCATAATCGATTGGATCACAATTGTTAACTATTATATTAGTTGAAAACTCAATATAAATATTACAACCTCTGATAGAAATAGTAAAATAGCTTTCTATATAAATTCATATGCACCAAACATATATAGCATATGGACTTCCGTAAAATTTCAAATATTAACGAAATGAGTCTTGCAAAAAAAATAGCGAATTTGAACATGAAAAAGTTATATTAATCTGGTATTTCTAATGCCGTTGGCCTAGTTTCGGTTTACAACCGGATTACTCTAAATTTATACCAAGCGTTCCTTTAAGAGCAGGTTAAGAAAACCCTAACCGGTTAGGGTTGCTTCCAAAATGAATACGGGGTATGTATATGTATATTTCGCTATATATAGTCCTGTGTAATAATATGTAATATTAATGCTCTGTAAATGGCAAATTAACCCCATCGTAACTTCCTCAAATATGAAAGATACCATATTTTTTACATTTTATAATATGCAAACTCAAAGGATCTGTTTGAGCAATCGAGATCTGGGTAAATAGAGTTAAATTGATAGACCAATAGGTGGATATACACGCCTGGATATGGAGGTAAATATATAGCCCAGACAAGTGTTATGGTATTTAGTTATTTTTTTTTTCATTTTCACAAAATCATCTTCGAGTGTAACTTTATCTTAATACACATTGACTCAATGCGTCGCTACTTTTTCTAATTACATACTTATTTTCGATCCATTTGCAAAGTCTGTGTACATCAGATATTTGACTCGATTGTGCTGGAAATAAAATGAATATCTTAAAAACTAGATTCGTGTTTTGTAATACAGAGCATTATATATGCATATACTTATTCAACAAATTTATGGATAATACGCATTTTACGTAAATGCATTTCAATTGAATATCAATCTATCTATTTATTAAAATATTGCCTCAACTCACATAAAAACAGTCATTAGAACAACGGCGAATAAAAGTGTTCGATTTTAATTTTACAAGTGAATTGAATCTAATTAAAGACGCACCACACGCAATTTGAGTCTATGACTTAAGAAAGTAAAAACTTAAGAAACTTAAGAAACTTAAACTTAAACTTAAAACTTAAGAAAATACATAGGCATCAAAATGATTATTGGTGATGCTCTAGGTGTACTTTCGCTGATGTATTTTGTTAAACCAATTACATCACAAGAAACTAACAATTAAGTATGTAATGCAATCTCAAAGGCAGATGAAGCACAATGTGCGCTTCAAAACATTCAAAGCAAATTAGATGCCCAAGTATAACTATGCGCGATATTCGTGAAACACAACTATTTCAGTCTACTCGCGACTGTTCGGACTTCTACAATCGCGGACAACGAACATCAGGAGTTTACTCTATCTATACCGGTTACTTCAAGCGTGCAGAGAGTACTAGCGTCTACTGTGACATGGAGATAGACGAAGGTGGATGGACGGTTTTCCAACGTCGCGTTGACGGATCGGAGGACTTTCATCGGTATTGGAGTGACTATAGGGATGGTTTCGGGGATGTCGCTCATGAGCACTGGCTTGGAAACACTCTGTTACATATGCTGACCTCGGGTGATATCAACAGGAACTACACACTACGCATTGATATATCGGACTGGGAGGGCGGGAAGCGACACACAGTGTACTCGGGTTTTCGTATCGGCTCGGAATTCGAAAACTTCAAGCTTCGTTTTGATGATTATGTCTCGTCAGAAAGCAATGCAGGCGATTCGCTTAGTTACCACAATGGTATGCAGTTCAGCACTCGAGACCGCGACAACGATAAAAACAGTGGATCATGCGCCGCAAAAAACGGAGGAGCAGGTGGCTTTTGGTTCAATGCCTGTTTGAACGTGGGTGCAAATAGCCCATATGCTAATGCGTCAGATAGTTATCGGGACAATGAAAGGAACAGGATACGTTGGGACGCTTGGCATGGGAATCGGTATTCATTGAAGACATTTCAAATGATGATGAGATCCGCTGTTTAAATGCAATTTCAGTTCAAGAAAAACAATCTGTAATAGATGAAGGAAAAACAGTTATAGAACGTTCCTTGATATGTTATGTGGCTCTACGCTTTGCTTAGGCTAGATTTTTGTTATGTCAAAATAAAAATGATTTACTTAATCAATAAAGACATATCATTAACCAAAAATATAGTTTAATTTTTGTTAAAATCTTGCAGATCATTTAGAGTATCGTGGTCGTTATAACACAATCAGCTTCTAAATATTTATTTAATTATTTATATTTTATAGGTTGAGCAAAATAATTTTATTGAATAAACTTATGTTTGGAGTGTATGTTTTTGTAGCTGATTGGATATAATGAGTAAAAATGAAAATATTCTAAATATAAGACGGAATGGCATCTCGCTACACATTTTTTGGAAATAGTTTTTAACTATAAAAACCTTTTACGGGGTGTTTCAACACGTAAGATACATTTTGATAATACATGTAGATAGATAAATTTATATTACAAAGAACTGCTTTTTTAACTACTAGCCTTTTAGGTACACATTTTATTTTATTTTTAAAATAAGAAACACATTTGATTTAACGTATAACAACTATTCGCAACCCCATAATAAGTCGAATATATTTTTTAGGATCCAGTCAGTTTGATGAATTGAGCCATTGACATAAAAAGAGAAAGGGGGAGCTTGGATAAATTGAATACAAGACCTTATCGACATTTCAACAAATAAAAAATATGTCACCCGTTTCACTTTTTAAAATATGCAAACAAAAATTAATTGTTTGAGATATCGACATCTGGGTAAATAGATTTAAACTGATAACAATGGAAATATCAATTATTGAACATAATTGTTATTACAAAGTGGGGTCAAGATTTGGATCATATTATTTAATTTGTGGAACATGTCTATATAACAAACGCTGATAGTCTGTGCGTGATGTACGTGAAACACAACTATTTTTATATACTCGCGACTGTTCAGACCTCTATGATCGTAGACAACGAACATCAGGTGTCTTCTCTATCTTCACCAGTTACTTCAGGCGTGCGGAGAACACAAGCGTCTATTGCGACATGGAGACAAACTGAGGTGGAAGGACTGTATTTCAGCGTCGTTTCGACGGCTCAGAAGATTTCAATCGGGATTGCAGTGACCATCGGAATGGTTTTGGGGATATTTCTGGAGAACATTGGCTCGGAAACACCCTGCTACATATTCTAACCTCGACTTATATCAACGGGGACTACACAATTTGCATTGATATATCGGACTGGGAGGATGGGACGCGACACGCGGTGTACTCGGGTTTTCGTATCAGCTCGGAATTTTACAATTTCAAGCTCAATTTTGATGGCTATGTCTCGTCAGAAAGCAACGCAGGCGATTCGCTTAGCTATCACAATGGAATGGAGTTCACCACTCGAGACCGCGACAACGATAAAAACAGTAGATCATGCGCCACAAGTAACGGAAGAGCAGGTGGTTTTTGGTTCAATTCATGTATAAACGTGGGTGCAAACAGCCCATATGCTTCCTCCTCAAATGGTTATCAGCAGAATGCAGGTAACAGGATACGTTGGGACGCTTGGCATGGGAATCGGTATAACGGCCGCCGTAGGTGGTCGTTGGGGCGAAAGCGAATTAAACGGCGATGAGTAATCTACGGATGTTTATTGACGTATATGACGGGAAACAGTGCGAAAACTCTCTCAAAATCCGTACACATC
>LQRL01084947.1:13318-32545 GCA_001703475.1 Hydroides elegans
AGTAACGATCTAATTTGCGACTCCTAGCAGACTCTATATTCAATTCAAAGGGCACGGTTAATTCACATATAGACACGGTGTTATTTTGTTTGTCGTGGATGACCAAAACGCTGATCAGGGGCAAAACAGGGAATAAAATCTGACTGGAGACTGGTCACCCTGACTATGGTAGTTATAATCGGATTTTGCCTTGATATATAGCTCTTACTTTTGGATATATATCAGTGGGCGCACTGAGAAAACCTCGGGCGCACTTTTCAAAAAGAAGTGCGCCCGTGGACGCAAGATTTTGTCTGCCCAAATGCATCCCTGATGTAATTTTTATTAAATATAGTCTACATATTCATGCCCAATCAATGAGATATAAAAATGAGGTGAATATAAGAATGCCGCGACGAGCGCACAGTCGAAAACGCGCGCCTAGATTCTGTGCACTAGAATTCAAGAGTTTATGCTTGTCACTGAGTGAAAGGGATCTTTTATAAAATGGGGAGTACTAACCAATTAAGACATCTCACTATTTTTTTTATTCGCTCCTTTTTTCACCCTATAGAATCAAGTTAATTTCCCTAGTTTTAATAATTGTTGTGTTAAAAATGGCTCGAGTTATAAGTCTTTTAAAAAGGACTATGATCGTTGGCAAATTACAAACTGGAAGAAGTCAGAATGAAATTGCTTGCTACCTCGGTGTATCGCAGTCAGCTGTTAGCAAAATTAAACGGAAATTTATCGAAACCAAGATCGGCCAAGTGACGACGCCTCGCCTCATAACATAACATTTATATACAGAGGACTGTATCTATCGAAAAAGGTATATTAATTTCTCTTTTTAAATGTGATATTATGTGAATGATTATGAGAAATCGGAATAATGCATATCATTAGAGGAACCTGTGAGATACTAATAATACTATTTCAAATAATCAAATTCATATTAATGATAATAAGAAGAATTTAAATTATTATCTGCTATCTTTTTCGTTTACGAAAACGGAGCAGGTTATATTTTTGGTCCGGTTTTTTAAAAATAATTTGTGAGGCGCATAACTTTGTTTTAGAAGCTATAAACACACACAAAAATTATACCATAATATAACAAATAACATGAAGTTATTTATTGGCGGGTCAAAATTACAAAATGTTAATAAAAGTAGATGGAAAAATGCGGATACTGCCGGGGAGGAGGAGGAGGAGGAGTAGGAGGAGGCCAAAATTAGATGCGGGTACTGCCGGGGAGGAGGAGGAGGAGGACTTATAGATATATTTATTTATTTTTTCTGACCAAAACTCTTTGTCTGAATTATTGAGTGTACATTTCGTTATCCCACTTAAGAGGGTCACACAATCTACATGTAAAATAAATACAAAGACAAATATCTTCACACAATTTATTGAACACTTAAAGAAAAACAAATGTATGCAAAAGAGTAATGAAACATCTTATCATCTAATCGACATGTACATACATATTAATGGTTTTAAAGTACATTTAGGCTAGACAAGTCATTATCATATTTTCGTATATGTTTTTTCGTATACACATAAAAGTACTTATCTTTATTAAAATGAGTCTTTGTTCTCCTTGTAAGAAATGTTTGTTTTGGTATGAAATAGACAATCTCACTCTCTTTTTTTTTATTTGGGGCTACACATACGACATTGCAACATACCCTCTTGATTTTGATGATCGTCTCCTAAAAAACAAGGTGTGAATTCGCGAATCGCGGGGAAATCTAGGTTTGCTATAGCACTGCGTAGTGCAATCCACTCATTCCGTTTAAATGATATACCCGGAGCATGACGGAAGTCGCCATTGCAGTAACCCCATGGGTTGAGATGAACAACCCAAAACGGACTCGCAATGTTAATATAATAATTTGCACCCAAATGTAGTTTGAATTGGACACTTTTTTTGTTCATCACGTCACCAAACGCAGTAATTATGTTATCCAAATATTGACGAATTTGCCAATAGACTTGAAATGGGAGTTCGATGTCCCTTTTCCCATCATCCGTAATAACAATGTCACATGGTTTGGACACGTCTTTTATTATTATTTTCAAATTGTTAACACCCAAATGATGAATCATATACACTTTGGAACCCTTATCACTTTCCATTATTTCACCTGCAGCTTGTAGCAATACGTTATCCTCATGGTCGGGCATTACATCGTTCTGTTGCGAGGTTTTATAGGAGCATCCTGGTTTGTCGAATATGGGGTTGTTATTTTGTGATGGTCCTTCGACGGGTTTCGAGGAGGCGATGACGGGTTTCGAGGAGGCGGTGGCGGGTTTCGAGGTGACATCGGGATGAGATTCTTCACCGTCGGACGCATCGCTGGTTGAATTATCACAGTCGGATGAGTCGCTGTTTGAATCCCCACTTGTTTCACAAATTATGCGACGGAATTTAGGCGCAGGACCTGCTACCACCTCCGAATCGGAATCACTCGACCTGTAATATATATAAATATATTTTAAGAACATAATTTACTGGAAATATCATACAGAGATATATTAAGCTTTTTTTTAGATATCATTCAAATGATTTTTTTCTTTATGTTTTAGTGAAATTTTACACTTTGAATATAAACATATTATCTTGAAATTAAATGACAAACCCTTCACAAAATTGGTAAAAATAATTAAACCTCACTTTATTATATACTGAAAATAATCAATTATTTTTTTCTTATAACTATACAAAGAAACTTACCATGAACTGTCAGAGTCAAAATCATAAGCAGTCTTTTTAGTTATCATTTTATTTGCCATCTTTTTTTTTCAAACTATTGGTTTGAGCAATCTTAAAGCAGTCGTTTATGCTATTAACGGTATGAATTAAAGAAAACAACAACCCCCTTTTATATTCGAAAAATAGCACCTTACCTTGAAAAAATTATTGAAAATGTCACATTTTACACCTCTTTATCCGATCATGTCATATTTAATGTCAGAAATTACAAATTTATAATCATAATCCTATAAGAGTTTTTACAATGAAATAATGATAAAGTAAATTATTTATCTGGTTGCAACTATCTAGCCGTTTTTTTTTTTAGTATTTTTTCACACTTGTCAGTGAACACATCGATAAAATAAACAAGTGGTGTGGGAATGCAATCTTTTTAAGTACATTGCTCATCTTTATTCTATATTCTATATCTATCAACAATGGTGTTTTGGACTTTGCAATCATGTTCTTGCTATTATGGTCAATTGAAAACAAGTAAAAACACGTTATTTACCAAATAATGTATATAATCATTAAATCCCAATTAATTCATGTCCATGCAAGTTCTTTACATACACATATATAAAGCCCTTTCCAGTCTTGTTCTACCCATAATTTATGCATTGTGCATCCATCTACACATTGTTTTTTATATCTCTTACCGTGGAAAAATAATTGAATACGTATAGCGTAAAAAATGGCTAGCTATGCAAGCATCGTTGCTAACCAGAAAATAATGGAAGATAACGAAATATTAGATTATGTGTCAAAATGTTGTCATACAATGAAAGACTTGGAATTATTTGCTTTCAATACAAATACATTTAATCATCATTATGTTAAAAATCGAAAAGTTGAACTTCAACTCAAAGAAAAAACACATGATTTGGTAGAGAATAAACCAAGTACATCAGGATTGATTAAAACTGGAGACAAACCAAGCAATATTACAACAGCACAAGGTATGTTTATTATTTCTAGTCAAATATAGTTATAATTTATTTATATTTGTGTGTGTAAATTTTCACTGTTATTATATATTAACGTATATACACTTATTTGAATAAAACACATCTATTTTTATTTATGTTTATGTCTAAAGAAACGAAGTTGTACATGATGGTGTGAAGTGCTTATCAGTAAACAAGTGTTAAGTGTTATTTGTCACCTTATGTGGCCATTTTTATATGTATATGACACTTCAATATATATGATCATTAAAACGGTGGTGTATTTGGGGTGTTAAGTGCTTAATCATATTTCAATCCGTTGATATCAAGTGTTTTTCATCACCTATGTGATTATGTTTTTCCCCTGAATGAAACACACAAAATGAGTCTTATTAGAAAGCAGCTTAAAGGTCAATTCATATTTTATGCATTTATTTTATGCAGTTGTTATTTATGATATATTAATTTTATGGCTAGTTAATATATAAAATGAATTTATCAGACAAGGGGTATATAACTAAACACATACCTTTTTATCCTAATGTATTTAAAAAATACAAGCTTCTTCTGATTAAATATATGTTTTTTAGTAAATATAGAATGGTGTATTTATAATTTCTCCCTTCTTAATATATATAGAAACATTACTAAACCCTCAGATTTAAACTATGAAACATGTGCGTTATGAATTCTTAAAACGCCTGTTTACTAAAACTGTTTTCATGTTATTTCAGTCCATGAGTGCCCCGTCTGTAGTGAAACCTTCTCTGTGAAGTGGAATCTATCACGCCACATCAAACAACAACATGGCTCCATGAATGCAACCTGTGATTGTCCGAATTGTGGGAAACAGTTCACACGGAGAGACAATATGCAAAGGCATATGAACAATGGAAAATGTACCCCAAAAAGAAAACGTACCACCTCAAATGCAGATGACTTTGGCCAAAAGAAAGTTAAACACACAAGAAAAGAGCCTGCTCCTGAAAATGAGGTACTTTCTAAATGTAATTGGTGCGGTCGCGTTAAAGAACTGGTTTATGGAAAACCGTTTTGTGTTAAATGTAGCCATCAGGGAAAAGAGTGTAAAAATTGTCATAGGCCAATGCCTGATAAATTTTATTCATTTAGAAGTGATTTATGTGACTCATGTTTTAAGAAAGGTCAGATTGGTAGAGGGTCATCTTTAACAGACATGGTAAATATACTTACGTTAAAACCTAAATATAAAAATGACATGCTTAAAAGCCTATTAGAAGTCGATAACGCATTGAAAGAAAATCTTATTGAACAACTGGCACAACATAAAGGTTTGAAATGGTATATTGTAGTAAAAGTTAAGTTATTTAAAACCAACACTGATGGGGAGAGGGTTTATTCAGAACCTGTTTTTCGAATCCCAGTCGCAACGCTTTTTAACGAAACAGATATAGATAGACAGCTAGCTATTTCATATCAAGTTTTAAATAAACTGTTTGACAATTATCAAAAAGATGGTAGTGGATGGATTCTTGATCACGTCTCTGACATTGATCTATTCACTGGGGCTTAAATTACGTTCAAGGGTAGTTCTTATATTGAACTTCCAAAACAAATCGCAAATCGAAAAGGTGTTTTAAACATTAAAAATTCCGATAATAAATGTTTTCTGTGGTCTGTGTTAGCACACATTCATCATATAGATAGACAACAATATCCAAACAACGTTCGTCATTATGGTGAATTTGAAAACGAATTAAATACTAATGGAATAACCTATCCCACACCAATATCACAAATTCCAAAATTTAAACAAAATAATAACATCACAATCAACGTATTTTCCTATGATAAAAAGGTGATATATATCCTATTTATATTACTAAATCTAAAGGTAGAACACATATAAACTTACTTTTAATTAAAAACGCTGAAACATCTCATTATTGTTTGATTCAAAATTTTAGTCGTCTTATGGGTTCTGATGGTCACAAAGGACACAAGTTTTATTGCTTTAATTGTCTTCATAAATTTTTTAGTGAAGAACGTCTCTCTCAGCATAGACCAATGTGTACTGTTCATGACCCTGAAAAAATAGTTTTGCCAACAGAAGCTGATAAATGGTTATCATTTAAGAATGTTCAAAAGCAACTCAAGGTACCTTTTACAATTTATGCTGATTTTGAAACATTTACAGAAAAGTATAATGATAGTGACGATAAATCAACCAAAAAATATCAAAAACACGTACCATTTAGTTTCAGTTACACCGTTGTTGACTCTAACGGAAAGGCACAAGCTCCATACTCATATAGAGGTCAAAATGCTGTAGATAAGTTTTTAGATCGCCTTTTACATGAAGAAAAACAAATCGTAGATATTTTAAACAATCCTAAACCACTTAAAATGACAGAACAAAATGAAATAGACTTTCAAAACTCAACAATATGTCACATTTGTGAAAAACCTTTAGATGGTGTTACTGTTAGGGATCACGATCATATTTCAGGCGAATTTCGTGGTGCTGCACATCAGAGTTGTAATTTAAACTATAAATTTTCTAAAGAGAATGAAAACAAAGATTCTTCATTTTTCATACCTGTAATTTTACACAACCTTAGAAACTTTGATTCTCATCTCATCTTACAAGGTATTGGTCAAATAAAAAACAAGAAGATTTCTTGTATCCCAAACAATATGGAAAAATACATTTCCTTTTCCTTAGGTAATCTTCGATTCATTGATTCATTTCAATTTTTAAATACTTCTCTTGAGAAACTGGTTGATAATTTAAAGGCTGATGGTCTAGACCATTTTGATATCTTGAAGACTTATGAAACTGATAGCAAAAAACTAGAGTTACTTTTAAGAAAGGGTGTGTATCCCTATGATTATATTGATAGCGAAGCAAAATTAACTGAACAAACACTTCCAACCAAACATGACTTCTATAACATACTATCAGAAAAAGACATAAGTTACGATGATTATTCACATGCTTGTGAGGTTTGGAGACATTTTAATTGTAAATCTCTCGGTGATTATCACGACATTTATCTTATAACAGATACATTACTACTCGCATGTGTGTTTGAAAATTTTAGAAAAATCTGTTTAAATGCTTATAAACTTGATCCGGCTCATTATTATACAGCCCCAGGTCTAGCATGGGATGCTATGTTACGAATGACTGGTATAAAGTTAGAGTTGATTACTGACATTGATATGTATTTACTTGTTGAGTCAGGTATACGTGGTGGGATATCTATGATTAGTAATAAGTATGCAAGAGCAAATAACCCCTATACTCCAGACTATAACCCAAATCGTGAAAATAACTATATAGTTTATTTAGATGCAAACAATCTTTATGGTTGGAGTATGTCTCGATATCTACCGGAATCTGACTTTAAATGGTTATCATCAGAAGAGTTATCAGACTTTGATGTATCTAAAATATCAGACGAATCAGATATTGGATATATATTAGAAGTAGACCTTTCAATACCAAAAACATTACATGATAAGTTTAGTGATTATCCGTTAGCGCCTGAAAGCATGGTGATAAATGACTCGCAGCTTTCACCTTACAGTCTACAATTAAAACGTGAGCTTGGTATTATGAGTCCATCCACAAAGAAACTTGTTCCTAATCTTTATGATAAAACTAAATATGTTATTCATTATCAAAATCTCAAATTATATCTTTCTCTTGGACTAAAATTAACAAAAATTCATCGTGCAATATCTTTCAAACAGTCTCCATGGCTAGCACCCTATATTTCCTATAATACCGAAAAACGCAAACAAGCCAAGAATGAATTCGAAAAATCATTTTACAAACTTCTCAACAATTCCGTATTCGGAAAAACCATGGAGAATTTACGAAATAGAATAGAGGTTGAAATTGTAAATAACAACAACAGACTTAGAAAGTTGCTATCAAAACCAGCATTTCATGCACTAAGAATGTTTGGTGACGGCTTAGCTGCCGTTCATACCTTAAAGCCAAAACTTATGTTAAATAAACCATGTTATGTAGGCTTTTCAATATTAGACATGTCCAAGACACTCATGTATCAGTTTCATTACAACTACATACTCCCAAAATATGGAGCAAACGCTCGCTTATTATTCACAGATACGGATTCATTGACATATGATATTAAAACACCCGACATTTACCAAGACTGGCAGCAAGATAAATCAATGTTCGATACATCTGATTACCCCAAAACACATTTTTGAAATGTGACCAAAACAAAAAGGTTCTCGGTAAAATGAAGGATGAAATGGCAGGTACACCTATCATAGAGTTTGTTGGCTTGAGACCAAAAATGTATAGCTTTAAATGTAGTGAGTTTGAGAAACAAACAGCGAAGGGTATTTGTAAAACGGCTTTTGAAAAACGTTTGAGACATGCTGAATACAGAGAGTGTCTTTTTAAAGAAAAGATTTTAAACTGTAAGATGCGAACAATACGGAGTTTCAATCATGAGTTGTATAGTGTAGAAATCGATAAAATAGCTTTATCTCCATTTGATGATAAGCGATATGTTTTAGATGATGGTCAAATTACATTGGCTCTTGGTCATGTACTCATACGATAATGGTTTTCTTTTTGTTTTATTTATATAGGAGCCGATTTTTCAAAGAGGTTTAACAGCAATTAATTTTGATAAAAAAAAAGTCAAACTGTTTAAACATTAGACATTTATCAAGTTTATCTGAATTTACCAAAGCTGGGAGATATCATCATTTTGGCCTCGACTCTAGAATGAGAAACCTTGTCACAAATAAACTAAAGTACAGGTCAGCTATAAATTTTTGTTTAGATGTAGTTACAGTAAGTCTTGGGTCTAAGCGTGTAAAGTCACGATGTTTGAATTGTTTAAAGATGTATTCTACCGATGTCTTATTATCATATAGAATTGACAATTGTAAGTCCAATATTGTTTTATGTGAAGAATGTGAGTTTTGTAAAACTAAGTTATCAATCGATACAAATACAAGTTTTATGACAAACAGACTTTATCTTCGTGGTAAGAAAATGTGTACATCAAAGCGACTTAAGTATTTTATCAGGGATATTTCATATAATAAAAATATTCGAGGATATAGATATGACCTTCTACCATATAAAACCCATAAACTTTATGATCATTTATGTGAGTGGTATTGTGGTCGCCTTTCTAACGGAGAGCAAATATGTTTACCTTGTTTAGAAATATGTAATATTATTTTGTTTTTTTATGGTAGAGTGTGATATTATTGCTATTTCACCAGCAGTAAATTTTGATCCAGCATTAATATATAATGAGTTTATAGCAAGCAAATCAACAAAGTTAAAGGTTTTGAACGGAGTAAGAAAAAATTTCATTACATTAGATTATTTGTTATTTGAAAGACTTTTGTGTTATGGATTATATTTTGGTAAAATATGAATGTTGTATAAATTGTTTGTTCACTGCATTTCTTTTCTTGATGTTATTAAAATAATAATATAAAAAAACTTAAATTCATATTTGCTATTTTATTTCATACTGAATAATGTTAATTCAAACAAGTGATTTATATAAATTCTGAATAAAAAGAAATACTTTTCTATCGTTTTCAACATAGCTATCACTAAACATATCTACAATTCTACGATAAGAAAAACCTAAACAGCGATGATGTATGAAAAATATACAATATTCACCACAAAGTGATGAAGTGTATGATTGTAGGCGCTTTAAATTATAAAGATACACTGGTCCATTCACAATCAGAAAATCACTAAAATTAGAATTATATTTATCAGGAGAATTCCCAAGACTATCAAAAAATTCTGAAAACTCATCCAATAAAATACATGTCCAATGCTCACCTACATTATGCTTTGAATCAGTATTAACAACAAAATACTTATTATTAGCAGGAGAGTTAAGATAGAGTTCATCATGAGCTAGAACTCCTCCAAAATATGGTCTTGTAACTGGATTTCGAATCAAAATATTTATCAGTTGATGTTCATACATCATTTTATCATTACATTTCGAGCATGATCTATTTCAAGTGTGGCTGGGAACTGTGCATACATAAGGAATGTTACTGGTTGATTAAGAGCTTCACTAAATTGTATATTAACTCGAGTATGTCCTGTTTTTGACAGTGTTGTACAATCTGTATCATGATTAGAAACAATATCAAATATATATACACAATATCCGTCTGCAAAATGCTCTCTACTAATTCCATTTCCAGAGATAGATGTTGTCCTTCCAGACCCAGAAAATAAAGTGTGATATGCTTCAACATATGATTTTGTTTTATAGTCTGGCGTTAAAGGATTACCCGGATGACTTTTCCCATCAATATAAAATCCAATGAAATTTACGTTCATATTATCAAAATTAAACGGGTTTTTTGTCAAACTACCACTATACCCCTCTGATGATACAAATGTACAAATGATACGACTAGGAACCTGCCCTAAAAAGGGGTTATCAGTTGACCATGTATGTAGACCAGAAGCTATACTATATGTTTTAAAATCACTTTTTATAAAAGGGTAAATTGCTGGAGTTTTCTGTAATGCAACATCATGACCTACAACTATTCCATTTTGAACTTTAACTTTACACACTTTTAATACAACGTCGGTAATATCAACTATAAAGTTGTTTGAACTACTCATTAAAACGAATGAATCCGATGACGGATATAATTTAATATTGATATTAACACCATTCAAAATGAGACGATCCTGTTGAAAAATGTCAGAATATATAGGACCAATGATATCAACACTTTCTCCATCTTTTGTCCAAGAATAACGTTGAGTTAAACCAAAGTTAGCTCCAGTTGTAGGATCATTTTCATCCATGTAACCTGCCGAATCAGCATAAAAAAGTTGTGATTGTAGAAGGGAACGTTTTGCATCATAATCACTATCAGTCAATACATCCAATATGGCCTTATATGCATAATTTACTGATACTCCTGTTGACACTGGAATTTGCTGAAGTGATACTTCAGCTTGCCGGAATAGACTAGCAAGTGGTAGATTAATTAGGCCTACTTGATCCAAGTCAGAAACCTTTGTACCATCACTCTTTAAAATTCTTACTTTAACAGAAAGACGCGTGTTTTTTAAGTCGATGTAATCAACACCACTTCCTGGTATAGGAAAATTCAAGAGGGGATCCACGATTAACAGTCCCTATAACTCTATAATCTACCCACTCTACTGATTTGATTCCTGCTTCTACTGGTTTGGCTTGAAATAGAGCCAAATTATCTTGATGACCTTCAACAGAGTGTGAAAATTTAAAAGACATGTTTTCGCTTTTTGATGTTGTGTCTTGGGTGATGTGTGCCTGAATAAACCCGGTTAGTATTTTCATCTTGTTTATGTTCAATATTTGCCCGCGCACGCGCAACCTCGGCTTCAGTTGGTGATACTACTACTATTGGTTGATCACCTGAACCTTTTTGTTTACTATTAAGTTCATAAAATCTTTTGTGCTTTCCTTTACCCTCTGCCATTTTCATAAAATGTGCTTTCCACATGTTATTGTCAGGTATGAAAGGTTGGTATGCCATTATAATAGTCGTTTCAATTTGATAGTGCACGTTAATGTATTTGTTAAAAATGTGGGTTTTTCAAATGACATTGTCCTTATATAAACACGAATACGCTTAATAAAATCACGTGATATGTCCAATTCTATTGGCTCTTTGAAACATAGGTTTTTTGGCGATTGTTCTGGAATAAGTCGTAAAACAGCATGCTTTTGGTCTCTAACTATTGAGTCACCACATAGATCACAACATACAAGTAGATGTTCAGTAATTTCATCCTTGAAAAATATTTCAGCAAGAGATATCTTCCATAATCCAGGTAAGTAAATATTTTCATTCAATTCAATGGTAAAATCGGTTGGTTCGTTGTTAGGAAAATATAAGTTAGAGTCGTTTGAGGATAAAAACAGATAATGATTCATGATTGCAATCTCAAGTCATAATGAATTTATAGTGATGTTAAGAGTCCTTTATTAAGGGTCTATTAAAACATGCTGTCAAATTTGGGTTTGTGTTCATCAATTGCCAATTGGATGGCTTTTTCTGGCTTGAGGTTTTCAGCAAGAAGTTCATTTGTTGTAGTTATAATATCATTGTGGATGCTGTTCTTTTCCAATGTTATCAGATTATGAAGAAAACTCTTATATTTTTGTATAAATGTGTCCTCATCTTTAATCTCATCTTTTAAAAGATTTTCTGCTTCATGAGCAGTATATCCACTATTTCTATATTCATTAAACCGTGTATCCCATTTCATATCATTTTGTGACCTTGCGTCTGTTATCCATTCTCTAAATACGCTACTATCCATATCAAACTTGCGTTTTTGTGGCTGATAAATAAGTGAACATCCTTTCATAACATGATTTCTGACGTCATATTCGCTTGCAAACATTATCCCACAATGAGAGCAATAGTTAACTTTGTCTTTATCCTGATTTGGTTGAGTCTTATCATTTTTCATTGGAACTAAATGTCCCTGTTGGTTTGTTGAGATATCTAGTATATTTGTTTGAAGACGTTTTAAATCATCCGTATCTTGCTTGAGGTCGATAAGCAAATAGCCATATGGAGGTTTAGTAGCTTCTTTATATTTATTTATAAAATGTTTATTGTTTTCTGGATACATTTGACGGGCGATATATGTTGGTATCAATTGATCTCTTGGATTCTTAAACAATATAATGTAGTGATTATTCGAATTGATTGTTCTATTCTGTTTTCCCTTATGATACAGATTTTGAACTAGATTAATAACACTTAAGTTTCTATGATGACTTCCTTCTGTGTAAAGCTCTGCGATTGCTGAACTATTTGTTGTGTTTTCCATCAAATCATCAAATATTAACAAGTTGTTATATTCTGAGTCAAAATAATCATCATCATTGATATCTGTGGGTATTCCGCGTATAAATTCAATGTTTGAGATGCATTCCATCATCATGCTATAAAGTGGCTGCCATCTTTTATAAAACCAATATATTTTGTCTGGGGAAGGTTCAATTTTTTCTTGTGATCGTTTTAGAATTTCAAATAAAAGTGAAGTTTTTCCGCAAGAGGTAGGACCTGCCAATGTTGATGTGAATGGATGTTTAAACTTAAAAGTGTTATTTCGTTGTGATGTTCCAGTCAGTTTTGATAGTGGCGGCGGGATATTTGGTGGTGGTAATGAAGACTGAAGTGGTGATAGTGATTGTGATGTTGATGATTGTTGAGTTTGTGGTGACATAGATTGTTGACTAGCAGGTTCATCCTGCTTATAAAAACCAAATGAATCACCCTTATCCATCGTTACTGTTAGCAATACAAGTGGAAAAAGGATCTTTGATCGTTTATGTTTTAACTTTTATAGCAATTGTGTGTCTGTCTCCTTGACCCATGCATTAAACTTTGCAGGCCATCCTCTAAATTTCACAAACATTTCTGATTGGTTGTTTCGTTTGCGTCTCTTCAGAATTTTTTCGATTTTCCAGGAACTATTATCGTCTTTTGACACCTTTTGAAGCTCGTTTTCATAAAATGTCCCCTCAATAGGATCATTTGCATATTCAGTAAGTTCATAGAGAGAAATACCTGATTTCTTAAACCGATTTTTTATTTTGAATATTTCTTCTGTCCATTTATGTTGATAATCTCGTTGAAAATTATATTTAAGGTGTGATAATCGAACCGTATCACCTACTTTCAACTTGAATTTCCTGGGTTTAGATGGAACATTTGTGAAAGCAGTGTCTACATACATTTCCTTCCAAACAATGGGCTCGTTGTCTTTATTTATGTAATGGGGTGTTCTCCCGTTTAGAGTGGTGTGAGGGCTTTTGTTGTAATTATTTATTAGACTTTGAAGAATATCCGTATACTTATATGTTTGTTTTTGGGAAAAATATCGATACATTAAAACCTTTATCGTTCTTATAACACGTTCAGCAAAGTTTGCTTTTGTTTCATTTTTCGTTGAATATGACTTAATTCCATATTGTCCTAGCATTGATTTAACCCATCTATTTTTAAATTCACCCCCAGAATCATGTCGAATTCGCTTTGGTCTTCTATTTGTTCGATCAAATATTCGTTTCAAACCAGCAATAACTGATTTATGTGTTTTGTCAGGTAGCGTTTCAACCCACAAGTATTTGGAAAATACATCATAACAATTAATATATATTTGACGCCATGATTATATTTAGATAGATTATTAACATAGGCCAAGTCCATATCCCAAAGATCATCAATTCCTTGAGTTATGACCCTGTTTCGCTTGAACTTATGTTTTACTGGTTTAAAAAGACTGTATGAGTCTTGATCCTTGAGTCAAATACGAATACTATCTATACTTATATCATAACCCGCTTTGAAATACAAAGTTTCGAGATATTCTTTCCATGGAGTCATTATTTGTCTTTATAATTATACCATTAATAAACAAACATGCAAATGCTTTGTGGTCAAGATATGAAGTGCCCACTAGACTTTGTTGCATCGAGTTTAAACGTATAACTTGTGTGACCCTCTTAAGTGGGATAACGAAATGTACACTCAATAATTCAGACAAAGAGTTTTGGTCAGAAAAAATAAATAAATATATCTATAAGTCCTCCTCCTCCTCCCCGGCAGTACCCGCATCTAATTTTGGCCTCCTCCTACTCCTCCTCCTCCTCCTCCCCGGCAGTATCCGCATTTTTCCATCTACTAATAAAGTTTTCAATAAACGTTGAAAAACTTAAATCTGGAATTTCACGGAACCTCATGTTTTGTACGTCCCTATGACGCTTGGGTGCCGATTTCCTATTGACTGCGACACGTGTCAATCATGCAGCAAGCAATAGAGTTGGGAGGCGGGACATTGTCGAATCATGTGACGTACGTATTTATTGCGTCAAAAGGCAAATGCAGCATTTGGAAAGCCTTTCTTATGTTTTGTTGATTAGAATAATTGCAAGCATAAAATGGTGTCGTTTCAGTAAAGATTCAGTAAGAAAGAGATATTGGATAGACTATCCATGGCAAAAATCAATGAGACGGTTATATCTTGCATATCATTCGATTTCATTTCAAAGAAAAGATATCAAATTCTTATGCTCTTTTGAGCATAATATCACTCTTGTTAAACTTAATATTGATTTTGCATTATAGGTTTTTAAATAGTGTTTGTCATACCAAATGGATTGTTTTCTGAGCTTTGTTGCATAATTCAATATGCAAAAGATGATCGAGTAAAGTAAAATGAAACAGAGTTGATTTCAAATTCGAATAATGCATATCATAATAGCAACCTGTGAGATACTAACAATAAATTTTAAAATAATCAAATTTATGATGATGAGTAGAATTTTAATAATCAAATTAATTATTGATTTTGTAAAATAGGTTTTTGAATAGTTTTTGCCATACTCATTGGACTGTTTTTTTTAATACCAGGGTGTTTACACGCTGGTTTAGTTTTGTTGCATAATTCAATATGCAAGAGACGATCGAGTAAAGATAAAAAAAAATATTTTGCCATAAGCTTTGTCATAACTTCACATCTGTTATGTTCTCGCTACATGACCTCTTGTCTCTGATAACAAGGTAAACCTTAATATTAATAACGGGAACGGGTGGTACTGTATATTTAGCAGATCAAGTGGTAGCTACATGTTAATTAGTGAGTATCTTAAGCAAAACAAATGATAAATAGTGAAATTAAAATAGATGAAATATATAACAAAATGAGGCTGTTGAATTAATATTGGTGTATATATGTAATTATTTGTATTCATAATATGATTAGTGTATTTATCCCTGAGCTATTTCTTTGGATGATTTAATTACGATAATAAATGAATCAGCCAATGCATCCTGCATACACATTTCTTCAATACATATAGAAATGTTTGTGAATTGAATATTTGGTTGATATTTTACAGACGAAAATGAGGCGTCTTTGGATAGTTTTATTGATTGTACTGGAATATTGCGCATGTAAAGAGTCAGTACAGGTAAACAAATTAACCTTTAACCAAGCTCAAATTTTAGGATATCAGAAAAATGTGGCATTGTACACTTGGAATTGAAAAGTTGTATCAAAAGCAAACTGATTGCCTTTGATTTTTCATAAAAATATATGTAAGCCAAAAAGACTAGCATAAACGTTTCCCTTTGTTGCACAGTTTCTACATCTTGTTAACCATTGATATGTGGGGTTGACACCGTAAATATGAAAATTTAACAAATAATGTTAAGTGGTTTTAATGGTTTTGTGTTCTTATCTTTAAATGATAGCCGTATGCCTTTTTAACCATACATTTATGTGCTAGCATTTATGATTACCTATAAATATTGTATACACTTACACCCATTACATTAAATCTATCATCACTATACCTTAATCGACTTCTTTATATGGTGTAAATCCACAACCGCGTCAGCTATTTTAGGCATATTCTGCTAAAGGATGTATATAATTGCTCGGTATTTGTTTGTTCTAGGATGACTATTCAAATGCAGTACGGCTTGAAAGACTTGAGAAGCAGCTCACTTATCTGAGTTCAATTATGAGCAATCTCTTGTCAGAGAGTAAGTCTAATGTTTCATGTTATAATAATTTTTGCAAAGCTAGTAAACATTAATAGAATTCAAAACACGTTCATGAAATTACATATCTGTTGTAAGTATCATATGTATCGGCATTTTATGTAGTTGTGTAATTTGTGTGTCTCAACATTAAAACGGTAATTGAAACTATATTGATGTTCCAATGGTCGATTTAAATAAGTAAGAATAAACGTAAATGCAAAATGTTCTAGAGTAATATGGATAAAAATAAGCACTAAATGTTTTTCTGAAACTGTCTACTTGTGTATCTTGTTCATAACTATTGCAAAACCAGATATGGAAGCACGTATCTACGCTATAATAAACCTCCACGTACACCATTCTGCAAACAATAAGTTCGAAGTAAAATGTTTGTTATAACCATACCACTTACGAAGTTCAATAGCTATATCGTTCTTGTGAACAGGTATTTATCAAACTTATTATCGGGTTCGCTGTTCGTAAACAAAATCTTTTATTTTGTAGAAAAGAGCGATGCAGTAAGGCTGCTACATTTTGAGAACAAGCTGAAAGAATCCAAACAAAGAGAAGCAGAGTTGGTCACCGTCGTAGAAAACCTTCAAAAACAGAGTATACTATTTTTTTGTCAAAATAGTTTACATGAAACAGGAATTGATATAGCTTTATGATAAGGAATTGAGCATAATTTATTTATGAAGAAACTAGGTGACCACAATTTGAGGTGATTGAGTGTGAGTTCGTTTAAATAACTTTAATATAGTCAATTACTTTGTTTTAGTATCATATTTTGATCAATTAAGGATAACACTATATATACTTTTTGCGAGTTGTCAGATAACCCTACATCATATTCAGAATAAATAATCGAATCTTACCCATATAATATGTATAAAATGTAAAATGATAACAATATAAAAAAAAACTTTTATAAACTGATTTTCAGTGAGTTCCCAGGTTGCCTTCACAGCATCAGCTGCAGGTGGAACCCAGACCGATGGCGGAACCATAACATTCGACAATGTGATCACCAATTTCGGGTCAGCTTACGACGGAATCAATACTTTCACTTGCCCCGCTGACGGGATTTACGCCTTTACCGTGACACTCATGGGTCAGGAAGAAAGTGTTGATGCCATGGGGTTCATTATGGTTGATGGAGTGAGTACTGTTTTAACAAAAGCACATGTGGGTATGATCAATAATCAAGCTTCCAATCTGGTGGTAGCCTTTTGTTCCGCTGGTGGTCACGTTTATGTTCAGTCGGCGAGTGCTGCTTATGTATGGGGTACCGTAGAAAGTACCTTTTCAGGGTTTTTGACGGCTAGCTAAAGTATATAAAAATAAAGTATAGGCTGTTCTAAAATCTGGACATTCCATGAAATGTTTATTTTAGTTTTTTTTATCAATTGTTAAATGCATCACATTTACTTGATACTATATCACATAGCTGTATATTTTCGATAACATAACAATTCAGCAAAGTATAACCTTCGAATTGTCTATAATGAGCAAAGTTGTTACTTTTGTTTAGGATCATTAGAGTCATAAATGAAAGTCGAATACAAATAATGATAACCATCGCGATGGTTGAAAAGTGTTTAGTCAAATAAATTATATATCAAAAGAAATTAAACTTTCGTCTTTGTCGTTTTAATATTATAATGATGAATAAAAACGTTAATGCCACATATGCAAATATTAAAAAAAAACATATTATTTCTTTTGATCGATAATAGGCATTTATACTATGTGTTTTGATTTTAGTGAGTGTACATTACATACCCAAAGTAAGTAAGCAAAATCATTAAGTGAACATTAATTCACAATAATACAATCTCCATGTCAGGTGAAATCAACAAGTTTTATATCTACAACCTCTCAATAGCTATTAACGTAATCCTTTACTATTAAGAAGTCAATATTCTCGACAGTGCAACACATACATAAATAGATATATGTATATTTCATGTATGTGTTTGAGAAGCAATTTTAAAATAAAGCATGTTAACATATAACCTTATGATTAACCTTATCAACAAAACTATGATCACATTTTTTTATCAGTATCCATCAAAGTCATATAACAAATCATTGTCAAAACATGTATTATTGAAGAACATTCTTGTAAAGAGGGTTTATTTGACTTGTGCACTAAAATTGTACTTTTTTTCGATTTGGTGTTTGTTTTTACCGACAACCTTCGTTGGCAACACTATTTAAGCATTGAAAATGAGTTTTATTGATAGATTGTGTATACATAATAGATATACCACTTTCATATCTATAATAAAAAAATCCTAAAAATCAAGTAATTTTCAACCATTATAGGGATCTATATATGAAATTATATTATTCTACGTATTTGCATAAATTGAATTTCGTTGACAACTTCTGGATGTTAAGCACATTTATTGAAATAACCTCTTGATATCCAAGAACCTTTGATATGTTTAAAGTCACCTCAAACTGCAGCATATATTTTTGGAATGTTTGCTTGCTGCCAAGAACCTTTGATGTTTTAGACCCTTACTACTAGATTTACTTTTATTATCTCAATAACAGTCTGTTTTGTCAATGTTCGACTGCTGGTGCCATTAAATAAAGGGTCATTTTTAAGGTGTTAATTTGAACAGTCAACCAAATATAACATTGAATTAAACAATATCATTTTGAAATTGTAGTTTTACTTAAGGAATACCAGTTTTGCAGATAGATGAGTTCATAGTGTGCATTAAGCCAGTAATGACAATAATGGGAACTTCTCATATGAAACATGAAAATTGTGATTCTTGTTAACTTCACCAATGTTTACATATATTTTAGCTTATATTGTACGGCTAGAGCACCCAACGACTAAATTGGTAAAAGTTTTCATTTGAGTATAATGTTAGTTTTAACATTGAAATACACAAAACATGAAAGTAATTAAAAAAAAAAAAA